>JAODLI010011707.1:0-25356 GCA_027575585.1 Percopsis omiscomaycus | reverse complement strand
TGTGTTATGTGTGTGTGTGTGTGTGTGTGTGTGTGTGTGTGTGTGTGTGTGTGTGTAGGGTACTGTTTGGCAAAAAAGAGCTTATCCCTGTTCTCCCACAACTGGGTGAGTGGGCAGGCATTTCTACATGCAGATACCCTACAGCAATATGTTGCTTTGGATCAGATCACACATCTAACCTAAATATTTGTGTGGAGAAGAGAAATATCATCTCTTCTGTTGAAACCCTCCGTAGTGTAGTGGGGGAACTGTTTTCATCTCCTTTACAGCACCACAAAATAGCCTATTGAGCAATCTTGTAATGTCGGAAGTCTCACCCAGGGGCGATTCACCTCCTCCCCATTCTACCTCGCCAGTGTACCAACCACCGGTCTGCAGCCGTCCATACTTTCAGTGCACCCCAGCTACACACTGGAAATCCATTCATCAATCATTCATTCATTCATTGCACCTGTTGTGTTGTGGTGGTATATATGTATGGGTTGGTTTGGGTAAAGGTGTTGGTTGTTGGTTGTTGTTTGTCGTGTAGAGTAAAGTGTTGTTAATTAACATATTGCTTCTCTGTACGCGTTTATTTTTTGTTCGTGTCTCAGTATTCGTTCTTCTTCTATCTGCACCTGTACTAAGCCCACTTCACTCCATGTTATTTCATTACCTATCAAAAAAATACAATATTTTAATAAAATGTCTTCTCTTCGTCTTCTTTGTACTTCTCACTACTGTAATTAATAGTGTATTGCTTTCCTATACTGACATTTTTTCAAATGAGTGATAGAATCTAAAATAACATGAAACAAAAATCTTTTTTCCAAGATGAAAGACACGAATAGTGTGGGTCTCTGATTTAGAGCCACACTGAAAGATGTGTCTCCCAAGGCCTCTTTTAGAAAGTAAACAATGGCTTCTACACATCCATACGACAGCTCTTCCTTGCAGCGGACCTGAAGTGATGTTTACACCACAAGGAAACAGACTAATGAGACCGCAATGGCAGAAGACGGGGGGGAATGCAAGAAGAGAGGGATTCTTATTCTGGACGCTTGTTTTCCATTTGCGCCCGGCTCCTGCTCTGTCATGGGTGGATTGTCCGTCGCTTCATTAGTCACTGTTACTTGATCACAGGGCCTTGAAATCCCGCGGCTTTCAGACCAGAATCCTTTGGAAGCACCGATCATCATTTCTTTCAGTCCCCGGATGATTACGAGGCCTCTGTGCCACTTATATTTCCTCTCGCAGTGAATCTGATTCAAGGCTGTTTTCTTCTTTTAGTGCCAAAAGCAAGTAAACATTTACACCCTGGTACAGTTGTTTTTGTTTTTTTGTTGTGTGTGTGTGTGTGTGTGTGTGTGTGTGTGTGTGTGTGTGTGTGTGTATTTTCCAAGCTATTCCCTCTAATTGGAAGCATTAGATTTTTGGTGACTTTTTAAAGACCAGCTCCGTTTTAGATGAACCGTGTTCCGAATTTGTCTACCTCGACTGAAGGCTAGTAGCAGCGGGTGTGAGGAGAGAGCACAATGCCATCGCTCAGAGAAGATGCCCACAAGAACAACACACCCATTTACAAAGTGCTCTGTGGTGTTGTATTTGTGGGTGGGGGTGGTGGTGTAACGGGTGCTCATCATTAGACCAGCTGTTGGATCACTGCAGTGAGAATGTGCCCGGCAGAGAAAGGGCAGAGATCAAACGTACGGCTAGTCTCCCCAGTCTTGTCTGATTAGTCGTTCTGTCCACATACCTCTTACTGTGGGGCAATACAGGGCTTGGCTCCCTTGTCCATCTCTGTGCCAAGAGTGATGCAAAGATGAGACATACACATCTGGCACCCCGGGGCATCGTTTACCACGCTCTTTATCGTCCGTTCTGGCCTCAATAGCCAGACTATTTCACATATTAATCGCAGCTAGCCGTGTCTGACCAGGAGTAAGATAAAACCCTTTGCACACCCTGAATTTTGATGGTATTAGTCATTCTTTGGGGGAAGCTTGACTTTAGATGGGATCATGGATGAAACGGTTACCGGTTTCATAATAAACCACAGTAAAAATCCTAACGGTTAGTATTACCGCTTCAAATATTAATTATCATTAAAACCATGATTTATTACCGCGCTTTGAAAAACTCATGGTAAATACTGTCCATCAACCAATGTTAGCAACAGTGCATTTCCAGTACTCGTTTGCACTCTTTCTCGTCTCCGATATCATGATGGCCGACTGTGCTGTCAACAACATATTCTTGCTGAGTTTTAGTCACAAGTCTTTGTCGTTTGCTTGGAGCTGGCGATGCAGAGGTGCTTGAGCTCTCCTGACATTCCCCCCACAATTCACCCCATAGCTTTTCAAACTCACTATCGCATCACAGTTTTTCAATGCAACCATAAGTACTGTGAACGGGTTTGTCACACTTAATTTCACTGAACCTCTCTTTGATTGTCTCACCTGATTTCAAAACGACTGACACTGTAGATAGGTGACCAGTCCATCTCTGATCAAGAAGTCTTTTCAGTTTTTCCCCTGTGTACTAAGCAGCCAATGTGGGTTTCCTGAAGAATGTTTACAGGGAGCTACAGGCGTTGAAAAAGTCTTCGATAGCTGCTTCCAACGACAAAGCGTACATCACTACCAAAGGTGATGGAAGCAATGCACATGCACATATGGTATTTTTCAATTAAATTTATCTTGTGCAGACCCCCATGTTTCCCGTCCATTAGACTAGCTCCATCGTAGCATTGACTTAAGATTTTTTCATTGCTGAGGCCCACATTGGCTCTCGCACACTATTTTTGTCATATCGAATGACAATAGAAATGTTCTCGCATCCAGTGGGGTCTTTGGTTCCATCTACTTTCAGTGTATACCATGAATCCCCTTCACTATCTCCTTCTCCATCTCCTTCACTATTTCCTCAGTAACAATCTCATACAAGATATTATTTCAATTTGAAAGTCGTGAGACGTATATGTGGTGTTACATGGAATTGTACTAAATACTTTTGCAAACTCCTTTCTAGGGGTGTATTCTAAAAAGGACAGAAAAAGTCCACTGCTCTCCCCTCCCATGGAGTCAATCACATCCAAACTCCCTCGCAAAGGAAGCTCATTCACTGCAATAAACTCCACTATGTCCACTATCCTCGAAACATAAAGGTGATTTCTTCCTAGCTGCTCAGTGTTTGAGAGTGGACATTTCTTTACCCATTGCACTTCGTGTTTGTTTTCTCTGCCATAAAATCATGCATTTCAGATGCTCTTTACAAGAAGCATGCTTTCCCAAGCCTTTGCTGTTGTCATTGGCATGTTTCCAATCTGACTGGCCTGTTTGAGTGAAAGCTTTGTCTGAATTAGCACTGGAACCAATAGTAAATTTCTGACAAGTATAACAGAAAACAGCATCTGCCTTGGGGGCTCCAAAAGGCCAACTTTCGCCCCCCACTGAAGACACCTCTGAAGGTGGTTCCTCCTTGCCGAGTTCAATTGGCAACCCTTTGATACTTTTTTTTGTGTTTATTGGAAAACTAAACTGTGGGGGGGCAAAAATTATATCTCGGGGGGCAATGCCCCTCCTTACCGCCGGGCCTGGCATATTGTCACGACCCCGCCTGTTCCCTGTTCTTGTCTCTTGTCTTCCCCTGAGTCTATTTCCCTGTTTCCCTTGTGTCTGCCTTGTTCCTGTGTTCTTCCTGGCCCCTCCCTTGCTCCGCCCTGTCTCCTTTTATGGTCCTTCCCCTCGTTGTCTGTTCACCGCCCTCAGCTGTGTCCCGTTCTCCCCATCAGCCCAGTATTTAGTCCCTGTTTTCCCCTATCTCTATGTTGGTTCGTTTGTTGTTGTCGTCGTCATTGTCCGGGTCCTTGTCTTCGCCTTGTCCTATTTCTGGTCCTTGCCTGTCCTGCCCTCGCCTATGCCTTTGCCTATGCCCTCGCCTTTACCCGTGAGTTTTGTTTTAAGGAATATTTCTGTTTGTGGGAGATTCCCCGTGCCGCTTTGCTTTTGTTCTAGTTTTTTGGACTCTGCCGGTTCTCCCTTGTACTCCCTGTTGTTTTTGTATTAAACGTCCTTTACACCACCTCCTGCCTCCGTTCCTGTGTCTGCGTTTGGGTCACGTTAAACATTAGTCCGGACAGATATACACTAATTTAATAATCAACAATTTGAAAACACAACACTGAATGGCAATTCTAGTGTTAAAATTGACGTTATCAGCACTAGTTGCTCTTACTTGTTCTTCCTACACGTTTGCTCGCCACAATACTTTGGAAACATTATTCCTATATAGACAAAGTTTAAATATTTTAAATGTAGATTTCTTGTTTAAATAGGATTACAACTGCGAATGAAGCCTGCTTGGTTATTATTTTACATTTTTTAAACCACCCCTCGTCGTGGGGTAAATATTCTTACAAATATCAGAAAAGCATGCTACAACTGTGGGCAACTCGGCCTAGTTCGATAGGTCGCATTTTACATCAACTCCAGTCAGAGCTTTTATAGTGTCCTTCCAACCAATCATAAATTAGCTAAATATATTTATTTAACCAGGGGATTTGATTGATGATTGTCTGAGTCCGAATGCACATAATATAGAGCAATATACCTCATTTATTTTTATTTTTGATAGGGTGAGCAAAGGCTAACCTAGGGTGGGCCCACCACCCCTTCGCCCCAACATCGCTGGCCCTGTTGACAATGAATGGGAATGCCTTGGGAAGTAATTTGTTGCTGTGCTCTGAATGGATACTTTAGCAACTCAGTGTCAGTATCATTAGTAGTCTCTGATTCTTTTAACCATTCTTTTAATTAGAAAAGCCCACTCTTTGCTGAAGCCTAAAATGTCTCATATCTCTATGTAGGACATTTGGAAAATACATTTTTGGCACTTTTCTCCTCCGCAGTGGATGGACATGCAGGATTTAATTGCAAGGAGGATTTAAGGTTTTAATTGCATTAAGCTCTCATTACATTGGCTTACAGAAAAATTGTCTGTTAACGGCTTTAATAACCTATGTAGCCTTAAATGTGATAAATCAACCTGAGGCACTTGCGGGATTACAACAGTGATACACCACTCTACAACTTCACATTCCCTGAGTTATGAGTGTATAGTGCTATCATCAAAGCCTTGCTGTACACAACAGTATAAAACTAGTAAATTAGATGAGCTGTGAAAATGAAAAAACATGTTTACATTTAATATTAGATTAGATTTTTGTTCATCAGAATTTAGCACATTGAAATGGTGAGACAAAGTCACACTGAAAAACAACCATTGACCATGGCTTAATAATGTGTGTGAATTGTTTGGTGATCTCAAGCATGTCCTGAGATGACTTTAAAATCATTTTAAAGCGGGGAATTGGACCTTATGCTAAATGCTCAGCAAACAGATACATACTTTTACCCAAGAAAGGATAATTTCAGCTATTTTCTGTGGATTTGAATGGGCAGAATTGATTCAAAACCTTACAATGTAATAATCCGTGGTGACCTTCCGGTGACTTGATTACATCTCTCTCTGTAGGCCTGTACAGTACATTGAACAGGTTGACTTAAATTAATTTCCTATGTTGAGGATGAAGGTTTATTTATTTAATTTTGTTTCTTTTTTTAAGCCATACCTTTTTTTTGTGGGTGAAATCGACATTTCTTGTGATATTTCTTAAGCCATAAAGGGTCATGAAAGAGCCCCTCCACTCGACGCATTCCATTCATTTTCTATGTAGACCACGCAATGCAGCCGTGCAGTGAATGATGGATGCTGTCCGCCGTGCAGTGCACTGCGTTCGCTGGATCTTCACGTAAATAAGATAGATTCAACCTCAACTTTATTGCAATGAATGCGTCCAGTGCAAATGCACCTGGCTCATGGAACTCAGGACAACCTGTCAAACTATTGGCATTGTAGATCAAATACGAAGATTCAGGAATTGCATTGCCTATTTCTCTCCTCAGATGTTCTCAAAGATATATTTTGGTGTTTATGAACAGGCCTGAAATAAAAAGATAAATTATGTGTCATGCACGTTGATTGACAGCCAGAAAAAAGGGTATTTTAGGGCTTCATGCCATTCACTCTAAATTTAAAATATATAAAGATTTAGGGGGGTGAAAAATATTTTATTTTAGTATTCTGCGAAATGTTGCATTCTGTTCTCTACGCACAACCTGCTTGTTGATTTATGTAGTAATAACATTTGCCATATATCCATCAACCAGCAGAGGCAGATGGTGACTCCAGCTAACTGGGAAAAAAGGAAGAGAAGAGGGAGGGTTGGGAATAGCTCAAAACATATGCAGACTGGTTATGTCCACAGTGGCCCCGATGTCTTTAAAACCATCTGTCTTCCAACTTGTGCCCTTGTGTGCCCATCCCCATCTGTGATAAACGGAACAATCATAAAAAAAGGTTATTAGACACAGGTTTGGTGGACACAATACAGTAGCATCATTAGCAACACAAGATAATGTAATGTGCTGGGTAAACACCACACTTTATTATTAAGCTAAATTTGACCTTTAAAGGGGCACCACCCAGATTTGTCACTCTGGGGACGAATTATGATTTATTAATAATATGTTATAATTAGGATGATCAATGGTTGTAATCAATCAATAAATGTGAAGTTATGAATTCTTGACATAGGATTGACCGTGCTCTGTGATACACAACAGTAGAGAAACTTCTTCTATATATAAATAATAATAATAATATAATAAAAAATGGAAAGTGTTACGAACATAGACATTAGAAGAAATTGTTTTAATGTCTATGTTCACAAAGATCCCCCCCCCCAACTTCCAATCGCAGTCACCTTAGATGATCACAGGTAAGAATGCGGTCAGAATGCGGTCAGAATGCGGTCAGAGAGTGGTCCCGAGCTCCGTGTCTAACTAATCATATCTTGATGATCGTGTCCCATAAACGTGACACCTACTGTAAAAATACCATACATGGCACTATTTATAATATGTGATCAATCAACCTGCCAGAAAAAAATTAAAACGAGATCCGTGCAGCATTGCATTATTAAACATTTATTATCTTATACGGGCGTGATTGCCCGACCTTGTGAACCACCTAATTCTTTATATAACGTTTTAATCAGCCTAATTAGTATTATTCTTATTATTATTATTAAATATAGCTAGCCTTATCAATCTAATAACTGAGTTTGGTTCATTGCCACTTCCGTCGTCGTTTCCCATTTGCCATTTCTGCCTCCATAATCTACGTACACATGGGTTAGAGTTTACTTACAGGTGCGCACATTCTCCCATCAAGTTTGTTTTTTATAAATCACAACCTTTGTGCAGGGAGTGGCGTACGCACGTTTCCAGCCCCGCTTTGTGCATACGCCACATTCATAAATGAGACCCCTGGTCTCCATCACACCATCACACAGTGGCTTGTGTAACAAATTATTTCATTACCTTCATTCACATATTGAGACAGTTGGAGACAGTTGGAGCCAGGCTCCAACTGTCTCTGTGTATTGCCGCTGGTTAGTCTGACAGGGCCACGAACCAGAGTTACTCACACAGGGGGGGGGGGGGTCTCCTGTGGTATGTTCCCCTTATCTTCCCATCCAGAGATGGTGAGGGTAGGGTGGCTTGATTGCCTGGTAGATACACTACAATAAATAAAACATTACTGTCTGTAATTATGCTGTTGCATGTTAAAGCTGTTCACACTCACACTAGCTTCTCGCTAACTTTTTCCCTGAAAACTCCTCAATTAATTTCAAAATGTTGTCCCTACAGTAGACAGTTAACACTTCTGCACATGGGCTAGTTGACCATCAGCATGGTGACATGTACAGCTATTGCCGGAGGGAAAGTCCCACACTTTCCCAGTTGGGAGATGCCCAGGACAACCAGGGTCTGGTGCTGTCAGCCACAGAACAGCTTCACTGACGCAAGCTAAAGTATAGTGTTTTGCTTAAATTCACTTCAAAGCTGAATGTCAAGGAAGTGCAATCCTTCCCATCCAACTACATTTCACTGTGCGTGCAAGTTTTCAAACCCTCAATCTTCTGGTCACAGTTCTTCAAACTAACTGACGGATTCACTTTGACAAATTTGTATTTTATTCTCATTAACTAAATCATTTGGAGGGCCAAACATCGAGCAATCAAATAAATTCTCCTTTTCCATTTTATAGTTTTTATTTCAAAGTCTCCAGACTCTTTCACGTCTGTCACATGTGCTCAGTGAACCTGCTCTCATCTGTGAAGAGAACAGGGCGCCAATGGCTAGTTATATCACAAAGATATTGAATATCATACGCAAATAAGAACAATGCAAAAACAGAGTGGAATCCCGTTACTTCTGTTAATGGTGTCAATAAAGACCAGTTCCTCAAAAAAAATTTACTGCACCCTCTAAGGGTTTTGAACGGTACAATGGGGATTCACTTTAATAGTGGACCTTTCTTACCTTGGGTGTCCTTTGTGCTGCCTGCACGTACCGCCGCCCAGCTGTCTGGGGAAGGTGTGAATGTGCAGGCCTGTGTTCACTTAGTGCACCCTGATCAAACAGATTAAGGGGAAGTGCACAGAGTGATGTTCTCTTGGGACTGCATGTCGTCATCTGATTGTCCTTTATTGAAGCTGTAGCGTTACATAAAACATTTGCTTCCTTTCTGAACATTCTTATGTTGCCATCTTTTAAGCTTGAAGCGTTTTCAAAGTATTATTTTAATCTGGATGTTGTACAAAAAATACGATATTTCTTGAAGGTATTTTTGGTAACACCACCGACACTGTGGTCACACTGACATCAAGTACATTACGAGCAGATATTAGTACTATTGCTGAGTATGCATTAGGCGGTTGTAACGTTGTGGATAGTGGGGTGGCGAGTGTAAGCGCGAGCCGGACGACGACGCAAGCAGACAGGAGAGAAGGGTACTCATAATAGAGTTTTAATAAAGAAACACACAACGTACAGTAGTAAACAATGACCGACAGCCGGGAAACTTAAGTATGATCCCTAATCAAAACTAAGGGGTCGCACCTGTGTGGGGCTAATCCCCCCACAGGTGCGCATCCAGGCCGGGAGGTACGGAGCGTGCATGGGCCTTAGCGCGCCAATCGTTACAGAGGTTCCCTACTGCACACAACTGCCCACGGCCATCCTCCCTCTGGCCCTACACTAAAGTAATCCACTGCTGTTGAATGGATGGTTTTTTCTTATTCACTCTGTGTACATTCTCCACACCTTTACATTGTGGGTTCATTGTGATCTCACTCCAGTTTCTCTAACCTTCAGGTTCCTGTCTGTTTATTCCTAAGTGTAAATCATGTATTGTTGAAAGTGAGAAAGAGCTTATAGCCCATCTTCTCCCTTTTTTGTGACAAGGGAGCGCTTTCCCTTGAACAATAGCTGCTAAAGACCAACGGTCTCCATCAAGTCTGGCCAGCTTTTATCTCATCACCCATTTACTGTCAGCCCACAGTCTGCCTGTCTCCCTTCAGAATGACAGCTATTCTAACCGTGACTGAATGGCCTTGTCTCAGATGGCTTTGGATAACAGCTTGCATAACGCTTAACTGTCTGAATTTATACCCGGGTTTAGCCTGACCCTCACCCAGCTCCCTCCAGGGTGCTGGAGAATGTGGCCTGGCCGTTCCTGCTGGTGGCACAGCCCAACTTTAATCCCTGCGTGTAATCTGGCAGTTCCAGCTACAACCTCTCCCAACTCGCCAGCACTCTATTGGAATGAAAATGAATGATAAGACTAGTGAGAGCATGTCACACAGATAACAGGCACGGGGAAATATACACTGCCACGCTGACGTTCATATTTGCCTAGTGCATTTTAAGGAAGCTAGCAACAAAAGGAAGCTAAGAACAATGTGCGGATATTGTATCAACTCTTCACATATTCTTGTTTTACGACTTTTCATTTTGAAGATTTGCCATGTGAAAACTGGGTCACAAACTGTAATTGGGTGTATGGAAACGAAACCAGGAAAACTTCAGAACTGTTTACCACGTCTACAATGTAGCACAAAGCCCAGGAATTTGGCTAATCTAATTTGGCTGTTATAGAATATATTGGCATGGTTAAGCGTGTTTATGTGCTTTCACCCTTCCAGGGGAGTGATTAAGAGTCAGTTTTGCTCTGTAGACTGTTGGAAGGAATCCAGTTGCAAATCTGGAAGATTTAGGAAATGTAAAATGTGTGCAAAGACACAAGACAAAAAATACTTCTTCTATCTTCTAAATTCTTCTATCTATTAGTCCACCTCAGCATCAGATGTTTGCCTCGCCGGTTAGCTACCTGCCTGAATTATCTGTGGCTCCCCACCGAGAGCTGTGACAGACAGAGGGAGGAGAGAGGCCTATCATGTGAAGCATGCAATCCCTTTAACCAGGTCCTCTTTCAGTTATTAGCCAGCAGGGAAGCACTGCCTACAGCACCATACACCCACAGGTTAAGAGGCAGTGCCACCAACAGCTGTACACTGAGTTTAGTCCTTAAATGAAGCTCGACATAGCACACAGACAGTTCATTGTTTTAGCCTGCCGCTTACCTGCTTTTCCTGGAGGAGTATGTGGGGCCCACCACCGTAACAGCCGCTTCGCCAGCCGCTTCGCCAGCCGCTTCGCCAGCCGCTTCGCCAGCCGCTTCGCCAGCCGCTTCGCCAGCCGCTTACCCACCTTTCCCGGAGGAGTACCCGGGGCTCACAGCCGCTGCCTCGCCTACCACTCGGACGCCGGTCCTCCCCCCCCCTGCGTCGACGACTCTCCGGACACGTTGGAGGAATTCCTGGGAGGGGACGAGCGGTGGTTCGACTTCACCCGCGTCGACGAGGTCGATCGGGGAGCGGGGAGCGGTGCTGGAGTTTTGCCCAGCTCAGCGGGGCACCAGCGGGGCACCAGCGGGGCACCAGCGGGGCACCAGCGCTGCGCGATAGATGGCCCCCGCTCCTTCCAAGAGCGGACCTAACTGCTGCGTGCCGAGTTTGGCCACGCCGGGATATGGGAGAGCCCCGGTTCGCTTCCCCCTACACCATCTGCCGATAGACAATCTGGTGTATCGGCAGATGGAGGAGGAGGTACCGCCAGCTGGCGCACGGCCCGGCGTGGATGCTGACGGCCCGGCGTCGGAACCACCCGGTCCGGCCACCAGAGGGTCCCAGCTGCCGCTGCCTCCCATCCCTGGTCTGGCCTCCTGAGGGTCCCAGGAGCCGCTCGTCGCCGCTCGTCGCCGCTCGTCGCCGCTCCTCGCCGTTCGTCGCCGCTCGTCGCCGCTCGTCGCCGCTCCTCGCCGCTCGTCGCCGCTCGTCGCCGCTCGTCGCCGCTCGTCGCCGCTCGTCGCCGCTCGTCGTTCTAACGAGCACAGATCGTTCCTGCTGCTCGTTCCTGTTTGATCCGTTTGTCTCTTTCTGGCTCGCGCCTGCACTCGCCACTCCCGTCGTCCGTTACAAATGTGTTTGTATTATTCTAACTTCTCCACCATTCCTTACCTTACTGAAATGTTATGTTACACATTTTCGGAACATATTGCATAACTTACTGTAATCCGCCATGTCTAGGTGCTGTTTTACCGAGCTAGCATTGGTAATGTGTAAACAGGCCTAGTTATGCCTAGAGATGTCACATTTCCCTCTCATTCCAATGCTGGGGGTCTTGCATTGCTTTAAGGGGGTGGGATTAAACCAGGACATACATTTTTATTATGCTGTGACTGGGAACTTTTGTTGCCTCTGTGTATATCAGCACGTTATTAGCATATTTGCCTGCAACATTTTCATATTTTAAGAAGATTTTACCTTGGATTTAATTTCTGATAAGCAGGACATCAACTACCATCATATTTAATGACATGATTTTATATTAAAATGGCTGAGAACAAAAAACTTTTCTTTCCTCCGCAGCAGGGTGGTAACAGCTGATCACGTGCAGAAATGTGGATTTACTGTACTTCCATCTTCGATTAATTATAATTAATTTCAAAGACAGGCTGCTGACACGGGAGCAGATAGCTGCTGCAGGGTTCATAGTTTTCAGAGAACATAGCTTATATTTAGTGCCAAAAATATGAATACATGACATTAAAACACCCAAGCATCGGAACAAGTGGACATTGTAGCCGCCAACTGATCCTTTACGACAGAACAAGTGGATAAACTGGAGCTGCAAAACGATCAGAACTAAAAACTTTATTAAAATCACTATTCCCTGCCTTCTGTGAGTAATTTGGGATTTCTTTATAGCTGTAAGATACAATTTATACCTGCAATTACCGTTATTATGAAATATAAATACAGCAGCTTTCTCTCCTTTCTCTGTCGTCAGTGGGAGTGTTAAAAGTCCAGTTTACAGTCATAGGCTGCTTGGGGGCAAAAGAAAATGGGGGATATTTTCACGTTAACTGACCTGGACATTGTGTTGTTGTCATAGGACTCACTTAGTATACATGCAGGTGTAATCTTCATGGTAGCTACCATGAACGCCCTACTACGCGCAGATTGTTTAGTTCCCTTGTCAGTTTCAGGTTTTACATTTCCAATTTACCGGAGCAGCCTGGTCCCGTTAATGGTTGTGTAGGTACAGTAGCCAGTGGGAAAGTTGCAGTAGGCAGATGCCGGTAAGATCGACTACCTGGTACAGTTAACACAGCGCGCTGCTCCTGGGATATGCTCTGAATATCCCGGCATATACTGTGCCGTCTGTGTAAATGAGTCTTATTTGAAATGAAATAATTTCAACAATTATTCTAGGCAACATATAATAAATTATAATTTTCATATTTTTTCACAAACTGTTACAATAAGCCTGCTAAAGTTATTTGTGATTTTACAACATTTAACATGTCAAAATCTTGTTTGTTAGCCCTCAACTGCAACACACTAGCATCTGTGTTGTATGCAAATGATATAGTGTTCGCTTTTGTTCTCACTCAAATTATTTCCATCTTTAAATGCCTCTCAGTGCACTGCTTCAAGAAGACACTTAGAATAATGGATTCCTTTGTGAGATGATAATATTAGGCAAATTAGTCTGGATATAAAGGAAAGTACCAAGATGGTTCATGGCAATGCTCTGATCATCTTCTCTTTTTTGTCTCCTTGCAGCTTGTCTAAGCCTGTAAATGAGGGAATGAATGAGCATAAATCTTATTAGGAGCAGAATTTGAGTCTGCTGCTGTCCATCTAATGGAAGTGGAAGACATATAGAAGTTGATCACTTACAGAAATGCTTTTAGAGTATGAGTGATTATTTTTCATAAATTACCATCTACTTACAAGGCTTCAAGTGAGCCCCATGCTGTTATCCTACTCTCTCGTGCCACCCCTTTAAACCACACATGGTTCATATGTGTGTTTGGGGATACGAATACCTTCAGCCTTATCTGTTGGTTTTCCCTTCTCGCCATAGCCATAGAGGACTTGCAAGGAGCAAGTTGTCTGAATGCAGTCTGAAACTAAGAAGCGGTATTGGCGTTGAATGTTTTTACAGTTATCCTGCTTTGCGTTCCTCCAGTGGCTCCCGGGGCAGCTGCAGCCTATAAATAGTCCCACCCCAGACAGGCACAGGCGGGAGGGTGTCAGTTAACCCGTGAGACCCAGCCCTAGTCTGACCCCAATAATGGGAAGCATCATTAGAGAGTTCAGCTGGCAGGCTCAGCTGGCAGGCCAGGTTTTATACAGGTCGCCTGCCCCCCCCCCCCCCACATTCGTCTGAGCTTCCCCGCTACCACATCTCTGGAGAACTGCAGGGCTCTGTCTTAAGCACCACCTAACTCAACCCCTTGTTACCTTCCTGTCCTGGGCTACCTGTCCTCTTTAGCCTGCTGGCTAGCCCCTTTAGCCAGCGTGTGGTGTTTGACAGCAGGCAGACAAGGCAGGAGTATCTGACTTGCCACCACCACCACACCAGTGGCTTTGTTTTTTTTATATCTCCAGATGGCGGAGAGTTGGAAAGGCTTTGGTGCCTCTGTGCCTCGTCTGCACAGCATGGCCCGGATTCAACAAAGCAAGTCGTAGCAAAGCTCTGCTTCCCCGATGGTGCTTTTCCGTAATCAAAGAGTGTTCATCTCTCTCTTGCCATCCCTCTTGTACAGCCATGCTGGCACAGTTCCCTTCTCCTTTTCCCTCCCACTCCTCTTCCTCTCACTTTCCTCTTCTTTCCTTGCTCTGTCATTTATACGACATGGCAGTTGCTTCTGTAGGGAATGGATGCCAGCCGTTGATGTGCACTTTCTTACGGTGTGGTTTCAGGTCAAGCTTAATCAGGAGGTGATTCTTAATAATAAGAGATAAAGAGAGGGTGACACAAGAACTGTATAAGGCAGCCCTACTGTATATACTTCCTGAATCGGCATGATTCACATTAAAGAGGATAATAGGAATACATATATGTCTTCGCATAGAAAATGTGCCTTTAAAAAGCATCTACATTCCATGGTGTGTAGAGCTGTAGTGTCATGGATTATAAAGCCAGATGACTGCAAAGTCAACTGTATAGAGGGTTGTGTTATCCTTAGTATCCTCATTGTAGTATCCTAAATGAATTAAAGACATTTGTGTCTGAAACGTTGTGCTTTTCACAGAATCGGCTAAGTGGAAAACACAAACAAGGCACGTTTGTCAAATGGCCAAAAAATGGGGACATAACAAACAAATATAATAGATCAATAGGAGAATAAACATAATTGAAACTAGGCTGGGTAAAACTTTTTGCAAGTTCTGTCTCTACGATTTGCTTTACATATCAGTCTGGGAACTCTCGTGGTAGGTGTCAAATCTTCAGCAGGTGATTAGACCACTTCAACGAACCAGAACAACAAACATTTGACTGTTATTTTCAAACACAGGTGCTAGCAGGTGAAACCAGATGGTGCATAGTGTTTGTGATGGACAGATGATGGACACAAAAAGATGACTTCACTTCCTGTCACACTGTCGTTTCTATTTTGCTCTCACACCTGTGCCCGCACCCACATGAACAGACACGGGGAGCCTGTCTGCTCTGACTGAAACACAACACAGTGCCTTCAAAAAAGAAATCTTCATTGTGAAATATGATGTAGCAGATGTAAACAGAAACCAGTATTTTTGCATTGCTTTTAAAATATTGATTTCACACATAAATCACATCCCACAATATGTGGCCTTCAGAAATGCCCTCTTTATTGTGCAATACATATGTGTAATCTATGTCAGAACACATCTCAGTCACAACTCACCATATCACATTTCTTAATTCATTTCCCCTATATGGATGTCATATATAATTCAACATACACCTAATGAAGATAATCTTCTAATGTGTGTTTATGTTTTCAAAGCTACATCAGTGAGACATGTCTCTTGATGCCCCTTGGAGAAATGTTTAACTGGCACATTACTGTGACTGTTAATGTGGCACGAGGCAGGGTGGTCTCCAGCCCCAGTTTTCCTTTAGTAGCTGACCTTTACCTGCTGCCTCTCCCTTTAGCTTTGCGTGCGGCCACCCCATCGCTCCAGTCAGTGTCTAGACCATGAGAACAGGACCAGATGGCTGTAATATTCTTAGGTCCGCTAGTATAGTGCCAAAAAAACAGTTGTAAAGTGGTGTCTCAGTAAGAATGTGTTGTGACAAGTGAAAACGGTGGACACTCTTCTAAAAATTCTTGTTGACCATAACTCAAATGTATTTTGCACCACTGACAGTCCTATTCAGCATTTACCTAACTGCATTCATCAGGATTCTGACCTTGGCATTACGTTATATGACCATACATTATGATGATATGATGGAACGATAGTGTAATAGAGACAGCAACCTAAAATGTGTGTCACTCTCTCCATTACTGAGTCTTGGCCCCTTTTTGTGTCCCCTGTTTACCTTTTAGCCAGAGCCTAATTGGAAGGGCCTGAGGTGTAGTTGAGGGAGATGTGATTCTGTCAATTTGAATTATATCGCCAATTTACCTCTCTATAAAAACAGACGCTAGTATGTGTCAATATTAATACAAATAAACATCCATAATCATTAATAAGTTCACTTTTTTCCCACTGTTACAACAGGTGACGCTGGTAATGCAGTTCACTAATGCTGTTTCAGCGTTTTCAACTCCCTGCACAGCGCCACTTAGGAAACTGAGCCCGAAGCAATCTGCCGTCTCTAGAGGCATAAGGTTATACGAGTTAGCCTACAGTCATTTACAGGGCACAGGGAATTGTTTGCTCAAATAAAGACAATTTAGCATTGTCTCCTCATGAAGTGGCGTGCACATTATGCAGGAGACCACTCAGGAAATCCTCGTGCCTAATTTCCTACACCGAAAGGATTGGATTGGTCAACGGAATGATAGAATCTTCCCAGATGAAGGCAAGAAGGATCCCCTGCCCGCTAACAATTTCCTTCTTCAAAGCGGCATTAGTGGTTCCATTAAAATCCTGTCATCCTTTTTCTTTACGTCTGTCTGTGGCCGAGGAGAGGAGAAATCACAGTCATTCAAATGCTAAGTGACTTCCTCTCTCCTGTGAATATTACAGAGGAAAGCTCTACTCCATCATTTATCGTGCCCACCAAAGGGGAGAAAAAAAACTGCGGTGCTTTGAATATCCTTTTCCCCATACCTCTGCAGTACCTCGTCACAAGCCATTACCTCTGCGGAAAGCAGACTGCCAGACACATACTGAACACCGCCGTGTGCCAGTCTTCATTAGGTCTTAATCGTATACATGCGCATGTAAGTGACTGTCTCACGATCTCATTGTGTTGGCAGTATTCTGCCCCCCCACCACCTTCAGACTTATGTAAGAAATCAGCTTATAATGCCTGTAAATGGATCAGTGATATAATAATTGCAGGCAAAAGCACTGTCTTTGCCCCCGGCCAGAATGTTCTGCTTTATTAGATATGGGAGGAACACTGTTCATGAGTAGGCAGGGGTAACAGGTGGCTGTTCTCTCCATCATTAGTAAAATCATTTTATTAATGTTTTTTTTTCTTCTTATTTCCAGGTCACAGATGGAGGCACCATCAAGCAGAAAATATTCACATATGATGCTATGTTTAATACCAATTACTCTCACATGGAGGACTACCGCAGACGTGAAGACCTTGTGTACCAATCAACAGTCCGGTAAGCTTTAAACCTAATTAAATTTGAACCTTATTAAAATAATAAGGTAATGTGTTTAACGCAGTTAACTTTTCTACCACAGCGTCTACCATCTACCATAAAATGCGCCCTCCATTTAATTTGTTACGCTGGATCATTGTGAAATATTAAATTCAGTGCATGCTCAAAGGGACAGGGCCGCATTATGTTGAGGGAGTGTCCCTTTAAACTACTTCTGAATGTGGAGATACAAAGTCGTCACACTGCAGCTAAAGCTAATATTACACTACTTCCTTCGCAGCCATCTGCTACTGCTTACACTAGGCCAGAATGTGAGGTGTCGGTGGCCCAAGGGGCGCGTGGGTTACGCAGCGACAAGCTACAATGAGGCACTCATCTGTTTCTGTGGTGTTATAAAACATGGAGACGTAAAAACATAAGTCAAAAGACTGGTGATCTAATGTTCTCTTTCCATTTGATTTGATTTGTTTTTTAGTTTAATCCACAACAAGTGCCCAAATGTACAATTACAGCACACACTTTGTTTTTCTCCCACATTTTCCCACCTTTCCTAAAACATTACTCAAACTTTCAATCAAGTCGTATTGCAGAACACATTTCTCATGTCTTCTTGTAATAGACAATAGAACATAAACATATTCTCCTAGATCATTCAACAACAAACGCCATCTCTCTTCCCCTGGGGTACCATTATATCTCCCTGTTTCTAGTGCCAGAGGCAATCTTCCTAGCTTATTCCCGACCCGGATCCTGTACAGTACAGTTTGGCATCTCGTCCATGAAGTTGGGTTAGGACGATGTTGATATTGTGTTTAGTCTGAATACAAATTTTTATTTAATAACAGTAGTCCTACTCTATACAATAGATGTGCTGTCCTGCTTCTAATACTTATGTGTCCTTGTCACATTAGTAACCTGACGATTGTTTATTCTGAAATATTGCTTAATTCCGGCCATATACAACAGATGAAACAAACTTCATAGTTCATAGAAAGTCTCAATATTTTATAATTTGGTTATTGTACCCACACCAGGCTAGACTGTGTCACCCATTGAACCCCTGGGCCCCAGTGTAAATAATCCTGACTCCGCCACTGCCACTATGCTCAATATATAGAGCTTGGCGTCCAGCCAACAGACAGGAGCATTCTATTGATTCTTGTGTCACCACCAGCATAAACACATTAGTAGAAATAGTATCCTGGTATAGCTAGTCATTGCTACCTAGTACAATATGTAAACTTACTTTACTCCAATGCACTTGATATGGACTCTGCTCTCTCATTGGCCCCCGCTCTAAACAGCCACCCCAAAAGCGGGCTCTGTTAAAGTTTGGCGAACATTGAACATCGAGTTCTTCATCGGCCACTCTCCACTGCTACTGTACATGCTTCAACCCACAGGCAATGAATTGAATATCCCCAATTTGCTGTTATTCGGTGCTGGCTGTGTGAATTCTACCACAGTGGGGGATGTTTTCCTAGGCGGAAGCTCACCTCAGCAGTATTGCTGCAGTGAGTCACAGTTATGGTGCGGTGGGGGGGTCACAAGCAATGCACCACTTGTTTTCGAGGGTCACGGGTCAAAAAGTTTGAGAACTCCTGAAACACAGGATCCCACTGCGTGCAAGAGAGTGGGAGAGAGATAAGTGTGGTACAGTGGTAGGAGGAATCAGATTACCCAGGCTGTGGGCCGATTAGATGTTTGAGGAGTCCCGGGGACTTTCTTCCTTCATCCCCGGGCCTCAACAATACGTCTGGCAGCTGGTTCTCTCTGCCTGTCTTCCTGTTATTTTCTGTTTGCGCGGCAGTGCAACAGAAATCACATCGCACCTATGACTCCACTTAAACATGGAATGCATCGTGCTTTGTGTCCTTTCTAAATGATCCTCCTTTCATCATTCCCTTTCATGTTTTATCCCCCCACTCTGTTTCTTTGATTAGTCTAATCCACATTCATATCTCGTGCTGTCCCCCCCCCCCCACCTCTTTATTCCCTCACTCTGTTTAATTTCTTGTTTGCCGCAATGGTTGGTGCAGCCGCCCGCCTGAGGCTGATGTGTCCAGACAACTGTCCCTCAACACAATAGAAACACCAGTATACGTGTGCATGCACAGAAACACAAACAGCCATATAAACACATATGTGGACTTGTACACAAACAAATGTGCTTGCATGGAGGGAAGCTCCCGTTTACAAACACACAGTATGTGGAAATGTGCATTCACAGAGAGGCTCAAACACGGCACACTAGAGGAGGCAGGTTTTTAAAGGAACCAGTGTGACAACATGGTGCTATGTCTCTACTGACCCTTCTGCAGCGTTTAGCCCGGTCCAACTGATAGGAACTGAATCCCATTGCATAGTCACACTAATAGAAATGACTGTGGCCCTGCTTCACAGTGCAATGGAAAAGCTGAACAGAAGCAGGGAATTCTAAAGCTGGTATTTCACTTGTTATAATCTCTCATTTCCACCTGAAAGTAGTAAATCTTTTCTACAAAGTCTTTTTGACAAGCATTTTGACAAATCCACTCATATGACCAAAAATGGAAAATCAACTTTTCTGAATTTCTCAGAAACCCATGGTAGTTATGAAGCATTTTCCTAAACATGCATGCATCTTTCCTTAAGCAAACTATTTTTTTCCCCCGCCTGACAGAATATGTGCTGATTTTACTCGCCTAGAGTGATACTAATGGAAGTCATTTTTCTCTCTTCTTCAAATGCAAGCAGGCTTTCAAATTATTAGACATCTGGCTTTTTCAGGAATGACACTGATACAGACTTCATCGAAGATTGCCTTGCCTCGCCTGGCTTTGTCGGCTATTCGTCATAATCTCTCCAAGAAGTGAAGCAGCCCTGGTCTTCTATATGCTGGCACATCTAAGTGCTAGTCTGTAGCTTATTCCGCATGTAATCTTTGGGAAAGTTTGGCGGGACAAATGACAAATTGTAAATTTAGTTGATGACTCTTGAAGTTTGAAGGAGCTCATTTAACCACTTGCAGTCCTGTCCTGTGATAGATAATTTAATTTTCCCAGAAAAATTTGTGCTGCGTATCATGCCAGACAGAAATTATTACAGAGTAAATTGAATTTCCTTGTCTCTTCCAAATTGCCCTGTTCTATACCAGAGAAATGTACCGTTGAGGGTGTTAAAAAATTTATTCAATGGTTCTTAATATTTAATGTGAGCAATGTTGTGTGGTGCAACCTTTTTTGTACCTTTTAGTGTAAATTCAATGGACAAGGCTTGTTTTTTACAGGCTTAGTAAGGCGGCAACATTTACATTTCAGTAATTATTTACATAAAGTGCTACAGTATTTATTCTACTTTGTTTCCACATTAGCAACGTAGCCTCTGAAGGAGAAAGGGTAAAGTTATTTTTTTCATTTTTAAAGGAACAGGACAAATGGAGCATGAAAGACTGTAGAAATGCAGGGCTGTGAGGTTTCCTTGCGCTCCCCCATCTCTCTTTCCCATGCTACCTCAATGCCTTACACCGTTTTATCCTTGGACTCTCCTCTCTCCATATGTATGGCTTTGAAATCCATAAATGCAACAGAAGTGCCGCTTGTGTCTATGGGCAGAGAAATGGGACTATGTCAGCATCTACTACAATAAAAACAAAAGAAAGCCCATTCAGTGGTGTGCGTGAAATCCCAGCATTATCCTCATCCCCATTTTGTTACACGCTTATGCCTTAACAAAGCATGGGTAATTACATACATATGCTCTCCTCCCCTTCTCTAGGTGTGGTCACATTATTTCACACTAGACAACAGCCTGTATCCAACTGGTCTACACATAGAGACACTGCTGTTTTTAAGATGGAAGCCAGTTTTTATTTTTTTTCTTCTAAAAATACACACATCTAAAACTAGAACACAAAACATCATTCCACTCTGAAAAAACGCTGGTACTGTAGGTGGGGAGAGCAGGGTAGTCTAGTGTTAGGGTGGTTGACCCTGTTTGGGTTTGATTCCTGTTTGCATCCTTGAGCAAGATGCTTTTTTTTTTTTGGGGGGGGGGGGGTAAAAGCGTCTGCTAAATGACCTATTTGTAACTAACTTGATTCAGAAAAAGACTGGATTCGCTATCTATGCAGCATTGTGCCAGGATGGTTTTCTTTCTGTGTCTGATCTGCTGCATGTGCTCATAGGAGGAGGAAGTGCTTTGGAAGGTTAGTCCCACAACACAAGAAAGACCTCTGCGACAACCCTCCCCAGGGACAAATCAATATCCCCTGGCTGCAAGCTGCTGTCTTCCGTGCTCCTCCGCCATTGATCTCTACCCTCTGCCATTCATACATTCATTTCTTTTCCTTCATAAATAATGAATTCATTGTTTACATTTAGTAGTATTATTTATTATTCATTATGTCTCATAGAATGTTGTGTTTTTTGTTACCTCTGACCCCCTACCTCTGGCATCGCCCCCCATTAACAACATTTTAGAATAGGCCTATCTTGAAAACACCAAAATACACTATTTTGATCCATTTTAAAATGACCTTGATGATCGAAATCAACAAATTATAAAGACATATTCACTTGGTGCCAACAAGGTGCTTTTAATCTGCCATAAATTCAGCTACATGAGATAATCTACTATCTTCTATTTCCTGCAAATGCACCTTATTTTAAATGCACACAACGGGCTTTGTGTGGGGGATTTATGCATTCAAAAATAAGGTGGATAGCCCAGAAAATGAACACAACACCATATATAGCGGCACAGTGATTTGTTTTGTTTTAAAGCCATTCTCCAACATATAATAACTAAAATCAGGAGAGAGTGAATAATGCTTGAAGCCTATCTGCCTCCTCCACTGCTCTTCTCGTGCTCAGGTAATAAACAACCACTTGAGCACTGGAAGACACAGGAACACTTCAAATGTTCTGCGGCTCCTTCCGCATGCGGTAAACCTGCCTAGAGTAGACAATTTTTCTGACAGCCAGCATGCCAGGACCAACATGGAATCTCTGTGTTCAGACATCTGCATGCTGGCGACACCACTGGGGTTGGTCAGCATCAAGTTGTAAATGATGGACGTAGTGTGCATGGCGTCACCCATTGGTTTAGGGATGTTTGGAAGCTAGGTTAGCTTTACGAGTGTCTAAATTAGGTTAGTATTGAACGTGAATTTGCTGCTGCAATTAGCACACTGGGTTGACAGGGTAATGTGATCTTTCTGTTGACTTAGTGTTTTTTTGATGAATTTGTTTACTGTGGAGTCTTGACAGTGGATATTTGCAAAAAAAATAGTTGAATTAGATTCGTGGGGGAGTAATTAGGTGGGAGAGATGTAAGAAAAGTGGTCCATGTCAAAATTGGCCAGAGTTCCCCTTTAAGCACTAGACTGAAGTTGCTCACAAGCACCATCAGCTTATAATGGCGTCTAAGATGGCACCACGAGGACTGTCTTTTCCAGTGGTCCCAGCACTACAACCATGGCCATATGAGATGGTGAAAACATTTATGCTTCGTTTAATGTTGATAAACCTCAATGCCCAGTACAGCACTAACAGTAATATGACAAACGTATCGAGGCCAAATGATGAACCAGAGCTGCCCAATTTCGTCTTTAATGGATCACTTCTTTAGAATGGGGGCCAGTTGGGGCTGTGGTGCCAGCCAGCCATTCTCGGGGTTATGTTCATCATCGTGGGAATGCAGTCCTGCAGTCCTGCACACCTGGCTTCAACACTTAGCCGTGGTGTTGGCTGCTTGGTTATAACTAACTGATTAATAATGTCCAATGTATATATCGATTTAAAAAAAAAATAGATGGAAAAGACATATGAAAAACAATGTTACATAATTTTTCGATTCAGATCTTATTTTTTCAGTTTCAGATCTTTTTTTCACTTTTAGATCATATTTTTTCAGTTGCAGACTTTTAGCTTTTATTCTGAGGGGGGCGTGGAATCAACTGAGAGGGGTGTGGAATAATGAGTGACAGCAAAGACGGCTGTGAACGCAACGCAGTATGGTCCGGACGCTCCTGGTGGTAGCCAATGAAATGAACTATCGTTACTTATCGTCATTAACGCACACACAACAAAAGGCCTCGACCCCATTACCATCCCTCCACAGAGAAGCACAGCGTGATTCAAAGAAGTTTGTGTCGAAAGTGCTGGTACAGACAAGACTCACTGGAGGCAACCCCTCCCTTTCCTATACAGTATATGCTTTATGTTCTAATTAACATTTATTTATCTAGGGAAAGATTTAACTCTGTCTTGCGCCATATTCATTACAGATTCATACACAGGGACTGCCCAGTGCACAGTCTCCCACTCTAGGCCAATTACCAGCTCAGTAAGGGGTAAAATACCTTGCTCAAGGGCATGTTATTGGTAATTGTAGAGAAGAGGGCGAGAATAACTTAGGCCACATCTATACTAGAATGGGTAAATTTTTGCATGGGTAAAACAGCGTTTTTGACCATCGCCCACACTACCATTTTGGCCTCCGTTGGTTTACCGGGGGAAAACGCATACGTCTGAACTGTGCATGCTCAGGTTAGTAAACACATACGCAGCTCCTCCATGTAATTTTAACTTTTGTTGTTTACGGAAAAACTTCTGCTCCAGGCCGACAGACAATGAGGTAAAACCTTAAAACTCATTTAACTCGTAAAAGTAACTAACCACTTTAAAGTCACAAAAGCTGTGGAAAATACGCACTGGGAGACATGCCAGAGCAAACATGGTGACATATTGGAGCTCTATAAAAAACATCATCAGTTGGGAAAGGAACAGGAACAAGAATGGAATTACTGTATGAAGACGCACATAATCAGTCTGTTAATATTGCACATTTGGTATAGTATTTTCATTCTTGTAATTTAACCCTTTCTTGCCAAAGAACGCAATATTTTTGGCTTTGAATACATATTGTTTGAATATGACAGAATATGACCGGATACGACAGCATTTTTGATTCAGACTTTATTTTCAGTTACCCAAAGACAATCTTGTTATACCTGTATGCTGTCAAGTTTAAAAGGACAATATATAATGTTGTCCGATCTACTTTTTTTCCCCCTTATTTTTTATTTTACTAGATTACACGTTTACGTTTAAAAGGTCAGTGAAGAGTTCCTGGAGTCATTCATTAGGAAGCATTTAATTGTTCAGAAAACCATCACACTCTTACTTGCTCAGGGCTTATCCAAAAACGTCATCTCTTATGGGCGGTAGCAAGCTTGGCCAATTCGGGTGTTGGTGTTATGCACTTTTTCTGCTCCCCGCAAAATCTGACCGCTGCCAAAATAGTATAGTCATGTGATCTTGCATGTGACGTCAGTGTTTTTGCCGTCCATACTAGGTGGCAAACCCGGCATTTTCAGATTTATCCAATTGGGAGAGCTTTTCTGAAAAGCTCCGGTTTCAGTGCTGGAAAACTCCGGATTAGTGTGGATGGAATGCCAAAATGGAGAAATAGAACTGCTTTTTCAAACGAAACCGTGCTAGTGTGGACGGGGTCTTATTTGCTCTCCCCTATCAGGTACTTTGTATAAAGGTACATTCGTCAACTGTGTTATAGTGGCCCCGCATTCTCAAATTTCTGCCCCAGCTCACTGTTTATCACTCACTCACTCTTGGAGTTTCCAACCAAACAAATAATGTATAACACTAGTATCAAGAACTGTCCCTTTAAATAGCTAATGGAGCAATACCTTTACAGCAAATGACATCAGATAGAACAGGCGTTCCAAAACATTTCAGCTCCTGACCCCCAAAATAATGGTGCCAGATACTCGCAACCCCCACTATCCCCGGTGGGGGTTTGAAGCACACAAATGTTGCGCACAGCCACGCACTAATAGGCCTATCCAAACAAGAGCATAACGACCATAATTCTATTTTATAGTAATTTTATATAGGATAGTAGCAGAATAAATCAGTCAAAGTAATCTCCATACATAAACTGATGCTGTCGCTAATCTGTCATAATCACCTCAGGGGTCACGAGGGGACAAAGAAAATCGGAAGGCTGATGACATATTTTAGTTTTATTTAATGTAACTACTATTTTTATCTTTTGAAACAATTATGGCTAAAATATGCTATTTCTACTCATTTTTAAATTGTATTTGATTTCTGGAAATCACCTCGCGACCCCGCTTGGTGTCTCCGGACCCCCACTTTGGATACCACTGAGATAAAAGGGGAGGGCACGCTGTGTTCTGCAGTTTCCTGGGTTGCTCTCTCGGTCAGCATCAGCATGTTGTGTTACCTGGAATGTTTCCAGAATGATTGTAAA
>JAODLI010011697.1:0-25359 GCA_027575585.1 Percopsis omiscomaycus | reverse complement strand
TGTGTGTGTGTGTGTGTGTGTGTGTGTGTGTGTGTGTGTGTGTGTGTGTGTGTGTGTGTGTGTGTATGTATGTGTGTATGTGTGTATTTTAAATGCCCACAATCCCAGCATTGTTATTTTAGAATAGTTCTCTGTCCACTATGTGCTTCTTAGTGTGTGTGTGTGTCCCTGTGTGCATTTATGTAAATTTCTAAGCATGTTGCATTATGATGATCTGGTGTTTGTTTGGTTGAGGACCCGTCCCCCTACAAGATCCCAGTTGACCCAGCCCAGTATCATTTAAGCTCTTCAGTGGAGGACGAGGGCGACTCCGAGCCATCGGGACCTTCCTGTAAAACAGAAAATGACATTGTACTGATTCATGCTACTGTATGTACATTACAGGGCGGACGGGGGGGTCATGTTTGATGTATGAACGGTGTATCACGCAACTATGGAAAGGCCCAACATTCCTAGTGGCAAAAGAAAGCTACATATTTTTCTGGTCAGGTGAAATAACTATCTTCAATTTTGATAATTCTTTAAACATTAAAGTTTAATGTTATTTGCTTATAGGGTCTGAGCAATTGTATTGTATATTTCTAGATACGTGTGTGAGTTAATCTAAAATAGGCTGTTCTGAACCGCTGATAAGTTGACTTTGCAGGGCTGGCGTCGTCAGAGATAAACAAAAATATCGGCACACTATAGTACAGTATGAAAACAAAACACCACCTCATACTGTATCTCACCTTCACATGTTCTAGCTCGGGTCTCACAGGGAGGGATTTCTGTGAGGAAAAGGCCTGTGAGGAGAAACAAACAGCACATCATAGCGATGTGATAAATAATGGGACGAGAGAACAAGTGCTGAAATAGAGAATACCCACCCTCTTTGTCTGTTGGATCTCCTCTGTGGATTTGGACCTGTTCTTCATGTGCTTCTGAGGAGAAGTGTTGGTGGGGCCCTGCACAGACAGACGCACAGACAGACACAGAGGCTGTGATATTAGATAAGGCCTGAATAACTGAATGTTTGTTTTGTGCATATCAGCCTTTTACATACCTCATTCATCTTCTGCTCCATGGCTGAGTTGAAAATCCTCTCTTGAGAAATGTGGCTGTACTTGGAGATGGATGATGGTCGTCTGAAACCAGTAAACCTGGGGGAGAGGACAAGAAGCTTTAGAGCCAGTTGACCGATCAATGTCATTTCTCGAGTAAGATCATTCATTGTAAAAGTGGCAGTGGTGATCGACAATCAGCAGCCACTTCACATGTATTAACCCCTTTGAACAAACTAATCGGATCCTGGACCTGATTAATGCCAGCCAATGTGAACACCCTGCAGTTACCGTCACACACCAAAAGATGGCGCCTTTGAGGAGCCAGTTTCTACTTCCATCTATCCTTCTCAGCAATTTTCTGGCAATGTTACCCGTAATGACATATTCACATATTGCGATCAATTTGTATAATAACCCACATGACAGCAGCAGCTCAATTAGAAAACATTATTGTGTCACATTTCAATCTGCAGGGAGTTAAATGTTCCCTAAGAGCAAACACAGCTGTTTGATTATAAAGATTATTCCTCTGTGTGCGTCTGTGTGTGTGTTGCTGTCACTGTATAGTTAGGAAATGGGGTAAACCATGTATAGATGCAGAAGCTGGCCATGTCAGATTGTTTATAATTTCAGGAAAACCGAGATTTGCGAACAGGAAGAAATTAAAGCACATACTTTACTAGGACAGAGTGAAGCCTCTAGAAATAACTCACCTCATGACCTGACCTTTAATAGTCTTTTTCTACCTGACCCCCTAAGCTGGATGCATTTTGGTAAGTCAGGTTTGTTTCCTTTATTTATTTATTTTTTACTTCTTTTTGGTAATTATCTCTGGAGAATAGAAAAGAAAAAAGAAAAAAGATAATTTGGACAATTAAGTGTGACACCTGGAAAAAAAATTTTGCATTGCGGTAAAAACATTGAATTATATAAACAGAACTGAAGGACGAGTTGCTTCTTCCAGGTGCAGAACGACCAGTCACCACATGGCTGTTTGAAGCTTCAGGTCAAAGCTTGGCCCCCTGGCTGTTATAGAATAAGAATAAGTGTGAGGCCTCATGGGACAACTAGGTCAGATCAAGCTGTGGCAGGCTCTGAGAGCAGTGGACCATACAGACTCTCCTGTCATGAGGATCACCCTGTGCATGCTGTGTCAGCACTGGCAGAAATGTCCACAAATCTTTCCATGCTAACTGGTATAATAATAATAATAATAATATTTTTTATAGCGCTTTTCTAAACACTCAAAGACGCTTTGCATGTCTTTCCATGCCCTGGCATTAATGCATAGCTTTGATTTCATGAATAAAATTGCTTTCGTAACTACTTTTTGCCATCAGTTTATGATATAGCGATAAAGTAAAAAGTTGTCTGTAGGAGAATGAATGCAGCTTTAAATGATCATGATTCAGGTCTGGCAAATGGAGAAGTTTACCAGCACAAGCCTCACACGAGAAGAAAGAAGTGAGGAAGGACAAAGCAGAAGTGCCAAATGATTAAAGCATATTATTGAGTTGATGGGCAGAAAGATTAAAACCTTATCATGAAAACTGAACTAAAGTACATAGTGGGACCTAAGAGATGGCAACCTGTAAATTTTCTCTGCTTGACATCTGGTGTTCAAATAATTATATAAAGATGCTTCCCAGAACCCCAGGTCGATGGAAAAGTGTCCAGAAAGTCTGTTGCAAAAGCATTATTGCATGGACAAATAACAGCAATGAATGCAGAGGAGACACCGGAGGAGACACCGGAGGAGACACCGGAGGAGACACCGGAGGAGACACCGATCAGCCGTAACGTTTTGACCACTGACAGGTGAAGTGAATAACACTAATAATCTCGTTATCATGTCACCTGTCGGTGGGTTGGATATATTAGCAAATGAAAATGTTGTCCTCAAAGTTGATGTATTAAAAGCAGGAAAAATGGGCGAGGTAAGCATTTGAGTGACTTTAACAAAAGGCCAAGTTGTGATAGTTAGACGACTATCACAACTAGGGTCAGAGCATCTCCAAAACTGCAGCTCTTGGGGGTGTTCCCGGTTTGCAGTGGTCAGCACCAAGTGGTCCAAGGAAGGAAAAGCGGGGAACCGGCGACAGGGTCATGGGTGGCCAAGGCTCATTGATGCACGTGGGAAGTGAAGGCTGGCCCGTGTGTTCCGATCCAACAGATGAGCTACTGTAGCTCAAACTGCTGAAAAAGTTAATGCTGGTTCTGATAGAAAGATGTCAGAACACAAAGTGCATCGCAGTTTGTTGCGTATGGGGCCGGGTAGCTGCAGACCAGTCGGGGTGCTCATGCCGACCCCTGCCCTCTGCCGAAAGCACCTACAATGGGCACGAAAGCATCAGAACTGGACCACAGAGCAATGGAAGGAGGTGGCCTGGTCTGATAAATCACGTTTTCTTTTGTGGATGTCCGTGTGCGTCGCTTACCTGGGGAACACACGGCACCAGGATGCACTATGGGAAGAAGGAAAGCCGGCGGAGGCAGTGTGATGCTTTGGGCAATGTTCTGCTGGGAAACCTTGGGTCCTGCCATTCATGTGGATGTTACTTTGACACGTACCACCTACCTAAGCATTGTTGCAGACCATGTGCACCCTTTGATGAAAACGGTATTCCCTGATGGCATTGGCATCTTTCAGCAGTAAAATGCGCCCTGCCGCAAAGCAAAAAAGGTTCAAGAATGGTTTGAGGAATACAACAACGAGTTCAAAGTAATGACTCCAATCGAGCATCTGTGGGATGTGCTGGAGGCCCCAACTCCATGGAGGCCCCAACTCGCAACTTAAAGGACTTAAAGGATCTGCTGATAACGTCTAGTGGAGTCCATGCCTCCACAGGTCAGGGCTGTTTTGGCGGAAAACCTACACAATTTTAGGTAGGCGGTCATAATGTTATGGCTGATAGGTGTATTGTTGTGATGGAGTGAGGCAGGGTCTTTTTGGTTATAGAACGGTGCTTGGCTGCCTTATTCCTCCAATGAGAGTTTGTAGTTGTTGTGAATGGAGGTGAATAAGGGGAAAACACGGGTTTCATAACACTGAGAATGATGAGTTACAACAATAGTACCCAGGAGAAAACAGCAACAATACAAACCACAGTGAATCTAGCTTAACTTAATTCAACAGTGATGTGTTTCATGAATTTAATGTACTAATGCAATTAGGCTGGTATAGGTAGCTGGTATAGGTATGCTGTTACAGTTACAGCATTTAGCAGACGCTTTTATCTAAAGCGACTTACAATTACATTGTTCTATTACATGGAGCAGGTAGGGGTTAGGCATCTTGCTCAAGGATGCTTACAGGTAAGTTGACTCTGAGGCTCGAACCCACGACCTTTCGGCTGGGAGTCCAACACCTAGAGCACTAGACTATCCTGCTTGCATGTATTATTGATGCCACTCACTATAATAGAAAAAAAAAAACTATTAAAACTCATATCCTTGGGTGACTGAATAGAACAGAAAGACAGATATTTAACCTTCTTCATGGGATGCATTCAGCCCAAGGCTTATTAAGAATAAATGAGAACTGACGGATTCTATCTCTGAGTGATAGAGAACGTCAGCGGTCAATAATAGAGCCACAGTAGAAGCATGCAGCGGCCATCAGCCCAAAACCTTTTAGATTTGGCCCTAAATGTTAGCGATAGTCTAGTCCCGCGGGGCCAGACGTGACGACAGTACATGTCTAGGCACATTCTGCTTAAAATTTGGCTTAAAAAAAGATAAACATCAAAGTTGAAAATGGAACTGTGTTGACATCTTCCCATTTCAATCACCGCCGCCGTTTTAAACGCTGCCTTCACAAGCTGTTGGACTGGTTTAGATGTTTCAAATTCCATTTACCGCCCCACCCACATTTAGACCCAACTGTCTCATAGATGTCCTCAGATGTTATATGATAGGATAATAAGTCTAGCAATAGTCATTTTTGGGGCTTTGGGTTGTGTGATGTCTAATCTCTTACACTTAAACTTTGAAGCTCATAGAACCAGCTGGCTCCAGTTAAAGAAGAATCATTCTATAGCTTGCACTTGCAATGTATGTGCATTCCCTAAGTCACAGACACGGTTGTTGTGATTAAACTATCATTATGTGCAAGTCAAAAGAAAGGGTTATACAGCACAAGATGATGAGCTTAGATTGATTTCGCTGATCGGTAACACATTTGTTAACCAATATTAAGCTTTGTTTTAGTGTTGCTAGATTGCAAAGAAGTTCAATGCTGCCTGTGGTGCTTTTAAAAGACAGAAAGACCTTGTTCCTGTTTAGAATACTCTCTGCCCTAATGGAAGGCTGGGCATTCTGCCTTGAGTGCACTGTCTGACCAGTTAACTGAGTGATCTGACCTAAATGAGAGAGATTTGACTGCATGCCTCTCTCCCCGCGTTATTGTGAATCTCCCTCACTCATTCCCTCTCTAGGTCAGACTTTACATGAGGCAGGAGCAGAGGACCATAAGAGGGCTATAAAAGGCCATTGGAAGGCGGATGGGAGTGCATCTCCTTTGTAGCCAGGGCAGAAAAGGCCCGTGGCTTTAAGAACACTTCCCATCGATTAATCCACATGAGTGAGCCAACGCCAGCCAGGGTGACAACCTCCAAATGCGGCGCCTCTTTGCCCAGCATGATAGCTGGTTAAAAGCAGAAAGTGTTTTGTCTCAAAATCATGCGTTACAGAGGCCCCCCCAACAAAGCCAAATTTGACTCCCCTGCTCACTGTTTATCTTTGAAACACAACTGTGCACGAACATGAACGCGGCTGCAGGAGGAGGGGTAGAGAACTGTGCGAATGCGGCATGCGCTCTTAGTGTTTCAAACCAAAACCACATTTTTTGTCAATACCACAAGGGCAATCCGGACAGAAATCAAGGCGTGTGCCTTTAAGTAAGGAAATTACCTGGGTTATAGTCAAGCATGCCACCATGAAAAACTCAACGCCTCCTTCTGCAAGGCTGGGCAAACTAAATAATGTGCCTCAGACTCTTTTCTTCACTCCACTTAAATATTCCATCCCCGTTTCCCTCTCCCTGAGGGAACCCGATTTTAGCGCGATTGCAACCGAATAATTAACCTTCACGAAATACCAACAGGAACTTCTGCCTCATCAAAAGTGTGCCTGAAGTGTGTGTGAAATGCCTCCCCCTTGTGAGCGTCCATCGCTGTAATTAACTGCATGGTGCTTGGGCAGCCATGTGAGAGCGTGAGCCGTCTAATTGCAATGGCCATTGTAGGAGAGAGCACATTCATACCTTTGCACATACAAGGACAGCATGTGCTGGAATCGATGAATGGCTCTGTGCTCCAGTGACTTTCCATCACTGCCCAGGGTATCTCACCTGATGCCAAAGTAAGTGCCCACAAATGCTCTAGGGTTTTCTCTGCCATTCACCGGCCAAGCAGAAGCTCTCTGTGAATCTCTGTGAACCTAGACTTCAGAACAGGCATTATTCTAATAAATGGGTGCAGTTTTACCATCGCAAACCAGTCCCTGGCAAATGTTCTGAGAAACCCATGAGAAAATATTTAAAGTCCATTTACAATTTCAGTGCGGGTGTATGGTAGACAACACGCCATAACAATATTCCTTAGCTATAGTACAGCACAGATCAAAGACAGTGACCTCTACACAAACCCCTAACTTAGATGCAATGTTTTGTACACACCAAGAAACAGGGAAACATAATTCATGCATAGATTCTGAAGATGACAGCATCTCATTTGAATATTTTAACGTGTCACATGCACACAGTGAAAGAGGCACTAACACAGAAAAAGAGAAGAAATGAATGAAAACAAGTGACAAAAACAAAAACGTGTAGCCACCTATTGACTGCACGGTACACAATGAAGAGAGATTAGCACGACACCAGGGGGGTGGGGGAATACCCCTCACTCACCTCGTTCTTCTTTTCCCCTTCTCAAAGATGGTGTGCAGGAGAGGAGAGGACACTCCTCATTTCAATGCCGCGCTGGTGCTGGTGTCTTTGAGAGCACACCCCTCTCTGCCCATTCATAGCTCAGCCTGGCGACGTGCCAGTCATACAAGACTGGAAGTGCGCACGCACACACACACACACACACACACACACACACACACATACAGTGTGTCAGCGCTAACCAATCACCTCTTGTGTATCAGGCTTTTAGAGTCGTGACATAGTGAACTGGTGATTTGTGTGCGTTTGTGTGTGTGCAATTCAAAACCCATTCAGTGGGCTATGCCGCTGACATCATCTGTGACTCATCCGTTCTGAAATGAAGACCCTGGACAAATACGCCCTACATTAACTCCTCTTAGAATCCACTTTGTTCCTTCCAGCAACAAGTCTGTAGACAGGCGGAGAAGGTCATTGGCTGTTAATCCGTGACCGTCACAGTACTGCACCAATCCCTGTAGCTGTGCAGGAATGACATCATCGAGTGACATCTTAAAGTCAGGTTCCGCCCACAAACTAGGAGAAAGGTGAGACACGACACACCACAGGCAGTTGAACTCAATTTGCAGGCAATTACATGAGCTTTTAGTAAAATAACTATTTTACATCATGCGTGAGTCAATTTGTAATAAATGGTTTACAGGCTGACATCAACCATTTGTCGAGGCAGAGACTGAATCAAAGACTTCTGTACATAATCTGATGCCTTGTCGCATAAAAAGATCAGACAACGGATTGTATTGGATTATAAAACATATTTAATGATGTGAGCATAATTCTGTGTGCATATATTACCAATGCTGTAGACAGGGACCCTGGGTGTGACAAACAGGAACTGACCTGACCAGGAAGCTTGTCAAAGTGCCAACACAGCAAACGTGCTCAGTACCGCAAAACATACATGAAAATAGACAAACATACCTTGCTAAATTAGCAGAAATCCACTCCATTAAAAATAGTTAACATGCTCTTTCATTTGTGCAATACACTTCAATGTGAAACAAAATAAGACACTTTTTGGTCAGCATCCATTTCCTGTAGAAAACAAGTTCCCCTCAGAGTTTTAAGTTACAGTCCATTGCCATAACCCCACATTTCCTTCCTAGCTCACCGTTTATGTTTGGAAACACAGCAACGGCTGTAAGGGGAGGGGTATGGAGGAATGCGTCAACATTTGCAAAGCAATTTATGCAGGTTAACAGCTTTGAAAATACATAACGTACCATTTCACTGCCAACTTAATAGTCACCATTATTAAAAAAGCCCAAAAGATAAAAACACCAAAAAAAATTATTTTGGCTTTAAGCACATTTGCAGTAAAACTATTGAAGTTGGCAGCCATTTTACATTTATTTGAAAATATAGTTTCTTGTCAAATAATGTGCATTTTAGAAATATTAAACAGTACACATCGAGGTACATACTAGATGCATAGTGTTTTGAATGTCTTTAAATGCTTTCATGATATTTGACTGTATTGTATGGCGCCCATTATTCATACCAGACATGGGGAAATACTGCTCAAAGCTTATCAATAAAGAAAAATTAAAAAGTGCTTCTTGTCCACCATCATCAAGTTGGGGAAAACGTTGTTGGCTGAGGTGTGCCATTGTTTAATCGTCGTGTCTTTAAATAGGCAGGAAAGCCCTGCACACATAAACGCACATCTGCGTGATCAGTCAGATTCAAAGGTCTGTTTCTTTTAAGGCCCCAAATTCACTGCCGAAAGATTCAGAGGTGCCCTTTGCTCCCTTGGGAGCAGGTGAGGAACGGTTCTCTGAGTTTCCGTTGGTGTGTGCGGGCCTGGGTCCCTCTGCCTCCGGCTGGTGGCTCGGGTCAGGTACCTGATCCTGGTCTTGAGGAGGCAGCTGGAGGAACTGGGGAAGTTCCAGGTGCTCTTTGGTCAGAAGACCTCGCTGGTCTTCAACTCTGTAACACTGAGCCCTGGAAAGCATGTCCAGAAACCCTGGCACACACACAGAAAGGATTTGTTTTTGCATTCAGTTACATTGTACTGATTTACTGTCAATGTAAGCGGTAAGGCTATCATAGCCAATATATCTCTACGTGATTGGTCCCTGGCTATCTGCCTAGAGTGGGATAAGACATCTGCAAGAAACAGTCATGATGATCCATAAGTGTCCCCCTATTCTGGCTAGATACTGCTGGGCATGTCCTACCATCCATGTCGTGGTTCTTACTGGGATTGGGTGAGGTCGTAGTTTTGTCTGCCTGGGATGATCGAGTCTCCACACCACCCGGATTGTCCGCTCCGCCCTGACGCAAACACAGAATATGACACATGAGTTGTAGCCATAAAATATAATGTTAAATTATGTTCATGTGCAACAGGAGCGTTCTGATGAACATTTACTATCTTAGAAAAAAAGTGTGTATTTCAGCATGTCGGTGCTCAAATAATGACGTCTACTCTAATTACACAATTTGAAATGTTACTGTACTAGGATGTGGTAGGCGTTTTGGATGCCGAGCACATCATCCAAATTTCTAACGGTCGTTTTGGACAGACTATTCCCTCCCTTTGAGCATTTTTTAAACATAGCCTAACTTCGCATAGTCATAGCCTAGGTCAGAGACGATTGAGTATAATCCAGAAATGATGTCACACATGGGGCCAAATCTGAATGAGTTGTTTTAAACAAGTGGAATTTTGGCTAAATGACATGTTAGACAGATTTCAAAACTAGTACAGCCCTTCAGAAAACAATTGCAAAATTATGACTTTCATGATAGGAGCCTTTAAACTTGGTTAGGCCTAATGCAATAGGTTAGTGTGTAAGCCTTACCTGTAAGGCTGTAGTACGGCTGCTGGTGCTGGAACCGTTGTTCTGATCTCCTCCTAGTCATACACACAAAAATAAATAAATAAATAAATAAATAAATGTAGTATCTAGAATATTTATATGCAATTACTTTGTACCATAGACAGACACTTTTCATTAGACAGAAGTTGGACTGCTGCTGATGGTATTACAGAGTTTAATTGATTCATTGTGCCGGACATTGAAATTAGCCTGATAAAACATCTTTGATAAGCATTAATTTGCTACTCTTGGGATAAAGCCTCTCTAATCCAATACATTCTCTCTCCACCCCCCCTCCTATCTCTCTCTCTCTCTCTCCCCCCATATCTTCTAGCTGGTAGGAACAGAGATGAGGCAGGCAGCACTGAACCAAAGTGAAGTTAGTTCTGGTCTCTCAGCAGCAGGAGAGGAGAGTGAGCGAAGTGAAAGTGACACAGCACCCAACAACCCAAATGGACTCAGACAGCAGGAGAGGGGGGGGGGGGGGATGACATAGAAAAAAGCAGTCACACAAATGGGGAGAGCAAAAAGAAACAAAGCGGGAATCATGGCAAAAAAACTGTATGAGGACCACAAGGCAGCGAGTGTAGAATCAGGCAGGTGGCTATTGTCAGTATTCTGGCCTCAATGTGTACTTGATATAATTGTGTGCAAAGAGATAAAGCCCAGATGGAAACCACACATTTATCAGCCCATATTGCTACGTGCGTGACGGTGCCCAGTTTAACAAGCGAATCGATGGACATGGGCACTGTCTGGAAGCAGACCAAGCTGTTCAGATGCTCTGCTCTTGGGGTAAATCCCTAGTGTTTAACTGCACATGACAGCATTTAAACAAAAGGTTCTCTAGCTACGACAAACGTCATCTCCCCCACAGTAATCCCCCAACAAATTTACCTTTGATCTTGTCGAGCTGCAGCGTCTGATTTGCCAATTTGTACACACTCATATTCATGTTTAGGGGCTCGTGACTTCCATTCTGCAAAAAAAAAAACAAAAAAAACAGGAAGTTAAACATGAACACTTGCAACAAGGCAGATGCTCTAACACGACAGTTCCATAACACACACACGCAATTAGTGTGTCCTCACACACACTTGATTATACAACTCTCACCATGGTGACCAGCACATCCTGTGGTTTGAGCTGGTGTTTCTGAAGCACCACAGAGAGAGCATCTTGCAGAGTCTTACTGGACTTTACCATAATCTTCACTGGTTTTCCAGTAAACACCACCTCCAGTCTGAAACCCACACTCGAACGTCAATACAGTCCTTCACACCGTAGCAAGCAATGATCCTTTAAAACTTCCCTAGGGGATACTCAAGTCTCGATTCTAATTAATTCATAATTTGCTTCCCAATTATCCCCCTTAATGAGTAATTTTGTCAAGCCAGCGAATAAAGGAAAGTGTCAAAACAACATATGACATGGCAGATTTACAAGAATTAGGGACTTAACCCCGATCCCAGTGCGAAGCTGTGTGGAGGTGTGGGGATTAGCGGAGAGAAGCCTTCGATGGTGAGACAGTGAAACCCTGCTGTAATAAAAGAGACAGAATGCTGTGGCTGACTCACGTAAATGTCACCCTGAGCTCCAGGGAGACCTGCTGGTCCCTCAGCACTGAGCAGTCCTGGTCCAGTGACAAGGGTTGCTATTGGGGGGGATGGAACAATTAGAAATAAAAATGGATATCAGTAGACACAGGGAAATGGACTGCTAAAAGTCCTTTAGCAGACGCTTTCATCCAAAGCGACTTACAATGAGGACAATTGCAAGTATTACAAGGAGCAGATAGGGATTAGACATCTTGCTCGAGGATGCTTACAGGTAGGCCAAACTCCGGGGCTCGAACCTATAACATTCCAGCTCGGAGTCGCCCACCCAGACCACTAGACTATCCTGCCCCCCAGTATTGACTGGAATGCATTGTAAAAAGCCAGCCACACCTTTGCGGCCGAAGCACCAACAGTGAGCTTGGGCACACATTTAGGGTGGAAATCGAGGAGTGGCTCTTCAGAGCAGACGTCAACATTTCGGCTGTGAAACATTAACTTGTGGGAGTGGGAGCCGGACGCAGAGAGGGGATCACCTTGTCCTTGCCATGGAGGTAGATGATGACATCCTTCAGGGGGAAAGCCCTCTTCTCACACAGGCTGGCCAGCATGTCTCTGAGGGGCACGCCGGCCCGCGTGGGGGCCAGTGAGGCGCTGCCGTCGGGGAGGAAGACGCAACAGTAGCCCCCCTCTACCACCAAGCGAGCTACACCACCTTGCTCTGGAGACCGAGGGGTTAAACGACTTTCCTGTAACATGAAAATGGAAGGCAAAGTTTAAACATTCAAACATTATTAGTCTGTGCAAGATAGATCAGGCCTGTCACTAAACAGACTACACATTGAGAGGTGATTTGCCTCCCAAATAAACCTATCATTCAGCTTCTTCACAGGTGCGGTTACCTCTAGCTGCCTGTAGAGGGAGCCAGGCTCCACACTGCTGGTTGATTTGATGGACACCTGAAGCTCTTTCCTAGCATCTGTGACAGAGGAGTGAGCCAGATCTGAGGCTGTAGGGGGGGAAGGAGAGGAAAGTGTTAAGGTGAAGAATAAGCGTTAAATCAAATCAAAAAAATGATTAATTAGTTTCCCTGTGGCATGGTGTTAAACATAGTAGCCGTCAAGACAGGTACTACCTCCCCAGGACCCCCTGAACTGAAGTCGCTTCTCTCTGGTGTTTTTCCCGCCCAGACTGCTGTTTGATTCCAGCTTTTTGTCCTATTTAGAAAACAACAAACAAGGCGTTCACACACACAGGTGATATTGAGTATGGCTGACAGCTACAGGCAGACAAAGCGGTTTCGTACTGTGCCCTGGGCTGACGACACTCCCCTCCCAAGGTCAGTTTCACCTATCTGACCCCCTTTACCACTGCCGCCCCCCTCCCCTCTCGTGTACCTTTTTGCTGTCGCCGAAGAGGCTGCCTCCCATGTCTTCCCAGGATCCCATGGGGGCCGGCACAGAGGGCGGGCTGGGTAGAGGCTTGCCTTCAACACTAGCCAAGCTGCAGCTCTGGTAGAGGCGCGAGAGCACAAAGCGCCTGTAGCTGTCCATCTTCATCAACTTAAAGATCTGAGGCAGAGAAACAGACGGTAATGCTTTCATGAAAGTGCATGTTGTGTATGCCTAAGTGGTCATGGGGCATGCGATTGTGCGTCAGGAATTCTTTACAAGCATGAACTTCACGTGTGAAGTTCAGGTGTTCATTTTGCGCAGACTACTCACAGACCTGCGCCTGAGCCTTGTTAAACATGTCAGTAGTGGGTTGTTCTAGATCCTTCTCCTCAATCTTGGCCGTGTCGTCGATGTTAACCGGGTAGGGAGCACTGTCGGCCAGATAGGTCTGGTAGATGGCTCGAGCTGCTTCCCTCACCTACACGGACAACAGCACAGTCACCCTGAAACATGCTAGACAGGCTTCCATACCAACTGTTGCAAACACACACACACTGGCACGCACACACACCTCCAATTGCAGATAATAAATCGGAATCATGTAATAGTTCAATAACTTCAATAATTGTGTGTGCGAGAACTTTTATATCCAGCATTGCTGTCTAAAAAGATTTAAATTTTCCTTCATGATATTTAACATGAAACAACACAGGGTCCTGTATATGCGCAAATCACATGCAATTAGGGTAGTTTAAGGTGTTGATATGCCAATAATGAAAGACAACTCAGAAGATCAATTCAAAAATAAGTTTGGTTGGTATGTAAACACATATTCTCTTTATAAACCAATCAATAAAGAGCTAGGCCAAGTTGTTCTTCCCCTTTTTGGAGACAGCTTACCTTTATGGTACATCTTATTGTAGTTTTAGCTAGCATTGAATACCCATGTTGGACGTAAAAACAGTTTGGTACGCTGGCTAAATGGTGTTTATCAATATTTCGAGCAACCAAGGACAAATTCAACAGCCTTTAATATTCTCGGCCATCCAATTTATGCTTAAATGTTTTTTAAAAATACAAATAAGAACTCAACATCTAGGAGTATTCATAATCCAGGAGATTGTAGAGAGAGCCAGCAGCAAGTGTAACCAGACAAGAAAGGTATCAAGAAAGGGGGCAGGATAGTCTAGTGGTCTAGGCGTTGGACTCCCAGCCAGAAGGTCGTGGTTCGATCCCCGGAGGTGGCCTACCTGTATGCATCCTTGAGCAGGATGCCTAACCCCCATCTGCTCCATGTAACAGCATCATGTAATTGTAAGTCGCTTTGGATAAAAGCGTCTGCTAAAATGATCAAATTGTATTAAGTATACCTGTGAGCCTAAAGGCTAAATAGTGATGTTAAGAATGCAACATACCTCCTTTAAACGGGTGGTTGGCATTTTCTGGAACTGTGAACAGGCCTGCCAGAATAAAATATTCTCTGCGCTGACCTCGGACTGTAAAAAGGCCTATTTAAAAAACAAACGTTTTTTTAAAGATTCATCAATGGGTCACATCTACAAAAAGGAGAATAAGCAACTGTCTACGCCTAAGGTAAATATCATGTAGACTCCACGTATCATTACAAAAATGACTGAGGCAAAAATTTAAATCCACTGCGTGCGTGTCTTTGTGTGCGTGAGTGAGTGAGCGCGGCGGTCTCACCGTGAAGTAGCGCACGGCCGTGGGGTCCTCCAGCAGTTTTTCGAAAGACACAGCCCAGCTCAGGACGCCGTTAGTCTGGCTAGCCTCTCCGCCCCGGCTCCCTGGCAGGCTAGAGCTGCTGCCACCGCCGCCACTCTTGGCTGACATGTTCAGCTCTTACACACACACAAACACACACAAAGAGTGAATAAGAAGCAGAGTGAAACTTGTGCTTTTAGGCGTCATGTGTAGACATGTTCCGTCCTCAGAAACATGAGAAACTGGGTTGGCAGGACGCACATGCACCGCTCAGGCTTACCTCCGTCTGACACAGCCTGATTCTGCAAAGAGATAAAAACAGATAAGGAAAAGGTTTAGAGAAAGAAAGAAAAAATGCTCTACTTGAAAAAAAAGGCAGTAGTGTCTAATATACTTCTCATGGGTCTACGGCCCAGCAGCAGTATTGGTGCCTGCATCACATCAGGACATCTAAATGCGTCATACTTTCAAAATAAATTATAAACTTCTAACCTATTCTATTAAGTTTGAAATAAGGAGAAACTTGTATACAAAAACTTTAATTGAAAGATATCTTTGAAACTGTAGGACTACAACTATTATATGCAGAATAACCTAGAACCATTTTTGTTAACAATCCCCAATTGTGTCAAATACAAAAAGGAGTATCTTCAAACACAGACAGACGTGTGTGTAGTACGCAGGAAGTACAGAGCTCAGCCGCATGTTTTGTGTCACTGCTGTACATCCACCGCAGCGGTGTCGCAACCAGCCCAGGCAGCCTCTTCACAGGAAGAGGGTGTGTCACAGACGTCGACCTCCAGTCATTCATGGTTTATCACAGCTCACACGCTTGCTAATTCACATCTGTTCATACTGTACTGAGTCTGCACCAGGCATGTTGAGATACCATCAGGCAATATTTTAAATTATGTGTGCGCAATTTGCATAGGGACAGGCCTATGCGTTGGTGTCAATATAGCCTTATACTGTATGTGTTACCATGAACAAACCATAAGCAAAGCATGAATTCAGAATTATGCATTCCATTAACGATGTACAAACCTCTAAAATAAATGTGTTGCAGGAAACAGAACAACAATATATATTGTTTCATAGGTACCTTTTAAATTCTTCAGGCTATACTTTCACACAAAACGGAAGCACCCAGAAAATAAAGCTGCAGTAGAAAATAGGGGGCGTTGACATGAACAACTGGTCTTTCAGCAGTCCTTAAGTGAGTAATGGCCAGGTTTCTCAAAAGGCTACCAAATGATGATGTAAGGTTTCTATGAATTCCAGGCTGATGCTGCCTTTCACGGGAATATTATTGACAGCTAAATGTAAATCACCAAGAAACAGAAATACCGCTGACGTCTTCATTGCACCACAAACCACCAGGCCCTTGAAACATTCATGAAGTAGATCTTGAGATAGATATTCACACCTTATTCACAGAACCAAACTAATATAGGCTACAGTATGGTCTTACAGACAGTGGACTGAGGCCAGCTCAGCCTACACAGAACAGATTGGCCAACAGGCATGGCTTACTCTCCATTTGTGACTCAAGTCGGGCCAGCCTGCCGCACAGCCTGAATTTGTCTGGCATCACTGGGTGAGCCGAGTTTCAGCTGGCAGTGGACGCAAAGTACAAGACAAACACACAAAAGATGAAGTGCCGTACGAGTCACTGAGAGACAGATGAAAGCTAGAGTTCCTCCAGCATGGGGTGGTATTAGGTATCAAGTGCTAGAAAGTGATAGAAATATATAGAACAAGCTATGATTCCAACAGCAGTTTACCAACTCAAAACCAAGAACATGCAGACAACACAACCACAATTCCTCACTCAGTCACCCCTATAAAAAGTCAATCTACAGTTCCTGTTGCCGATATAGTCAAAGATTTTTCCAGACGTTTAGAAAGACATAGGGTAAGAATAAAGGTCTTGTCGCTAACTCACCATGTGTCCAGCAGGAAAACTTAGGCTTTTACCTTCCTTTGCCATGATGGCCTGAGCACCAGAGTGGAAGGTGGAATCCAACACGATGCGCTCGCAGTCAAGGGCCACAACAGAGTGCTCCACCCAAAAGTTGACACACACACACACACACACACACACACACACACACACGGGACTTCCTGTCTGAAAGGGAAGTCTTGCCATGGCAACAAGCCATAAAAGAGGAAGTATGGTTGCCACGCTCAAACTGTTCTTAGCACACGTCTTGAGAAACCTCACGCACAATGTGTACGTGCAATGTGTATGTGCAATCCATACAGCGTACTGTATGTAACCTGAGGGAGGCAGTAACTAGTATTATGACAAACAAGCTGCAAATGGAGGGGGAAAAAAATTGGCAAAACGTGCAATAGCATGATATACCATGAAACTATGACCCATGTGACACTTCCTACTGACAGGAGAGGCACAACCAAAATAAAGTTATCAATACAACAAAAGCCAACAGAAATGTGTTTTACTGTATTGTCTTGCTTTTATTTTCAGACATAAACAAGCACAGCACCTGATACACTGGATATGTGTGTGTTCATACTTTCAAAGTAGTAAAAATAAATGCAGCAGTGTTTCTGGACTATTTTCTCCTAATAAGCAATGTTAAAAAGATAATGACTTAACGTTACAGGATAACAAACGTCCCTACTTTGAATCTTTAAAATAGAGAACGAATGGTGATGAACTAATATTTGTTAAAATAATTGGTCAAACAGGTTTTACCTATTTAAGTTGTGTTGTGAACTATTTGGAGTGTGCACATTTTAGGTTGGAATATTACCCACATGTGTCACTATCTACTCTTTAAGGCGGTAATACCAAAAGTAGGCCTATTAAGGAATTCAGAAACAAGTTATCCTCCATTAATAACAACGAACTGATGAATACACGGTCAACAAACAAAACAGACAGGTCTACTGTAGGCATGACATCGATAAATGTGTGCTGTGCATACGTGTTGATATGCAGGATCAATCATAGATACCTCAGTCATGATAAAACTTCTGTTGACGCAGAATTTCTCATGTTTTCTGTAGTGATTTTGCAGAGTATATTTTGCCAAACGGGAGATATTTCGATAAAGCCCAATGAAAGGTACCATCTTCAAGAACTACAAAAACGGGGTGCGCAGCGATTAACAAACGTAAAACGTAAGGTTTAAGTAATTAACAAGGTCCTCTGCTCTGTTCTGATTGCACCAATTGACTTTACTATATTGTCATGCGCAGTAGATAGGCTAACGTAAATGGAGTGGAGCACTTGTAAAATGAGATTTCGCAGGAGCCTTCTTTGAAGCATTTTGCTGTGATATTTTCTTTGCTTTTTGGACAGTGACGGAGTACACTGTTCGTCTACATTTTGCAAAGGCATTGTAAAGGTCCCAAAAGACCAGTGCCGAATATTGAGCAGCAGCGCCATCTGCAGACTATTTTAGAGATACATTTGCCAATAACGTGATAAATGAAATACTGTATTCCAATGTGATCTAGGTCCAGTTTGGTCAGGAGTAGGTTTTTTATGGCCTGTGTTAGTGTGAGAGAATGTTATCTAATGGATAATTATTTATTTTATTTTTTTATGTTAATACGCTAGGCTTTGTGGCCGGCACCTATCTCTCCCTCTCTCAGACACTACAGTATCAAATATAATAGCCGTATTGTTTGTGAGGCAATTGAGGTGTTCCAGGAACACCATAATTTGCATTGATATCTGTGTTTATAATCAGTTTCACTGTGCAAAGAGCATTCTGTAGCTTACACAAAGTAGAAAATCCAACTTCCTCTTCATCTATACTCAGTAACTATACAGCAGGAGAAGGTGAAACATTATTTATTATTTCAATTCAACAATGATCATGTATTGTATAATGATATTGCAATGTGGTGGTGGCTGTCTATCTATTTTAATTTAAACATAACTTTAAACTATCTATCTCATTATAGTATTTATTTGATAGATGTTTATGTTTATGGACAAGTTGTTAAAGATATCCTTATCAATGACGTTATTATAATGACAAACCGCTTGCTTTGCCTCTGTACTTTTTAGCACTTTCTCAAGCTGTCTGTGAACCCTACAGATTATATTGTGAGTCTTCAATCTAACAGAAGATGACTGCGAGACCCTTATCTCTATATTCCCTCCTTGTCACTGTACTCGTAGGTAAGAAAACATTTTAAATGTAATAGATGTGTTGAGGATATAGATAGATATAGATTGTTCTGAATATTTTAGCACAGCTCACTATTTGTCATTAGTTTAGTTCTAACTATCTTCTACTAACTTTGTTTGTAGCTGGGGTTACAATCTCTAACGGTGTCCCCTGTTACTGTACGCAAAGTACGAGTGAAGTATTTATACATAACACATAAAGACTTATGTACTTGCATGTCTGTTTGTTTGTTTTTTGCCAAAAATTAAGAAACACAATGTTTTTGTTCCTGTACAGATTGTCCATCCTGCTCGAATTCTTCTGAAAATTTTAATGGTAAATATCACATTTATTCCGTTTGTTTTCCCCTGAATCATATCTTATTGTACACAAGGACATTTCTTTTACTGTTTACCAATAACTATACTCTTACTGTTCTCATTAAATTGCCACATAGGAACATATAATGCTAGTTGCCCAAAAGGTATCTCAACATTTTAATATCTGATTATATTTCAATATTACATCATTATATCCGATGATTATTTCATTCCCTGACAATTTGTTTTCCTTATCTGTTCATGTAGCAAATTTTGATGTACAAATCAACTCCAGTACGGGATCGTACGAGTTTGAAGAAGGTTCAATTATGACTCTTAATTGTCTACACAAACTGCCAGTTCCGCCCCTGCTGTTTAAATGGCAGAAGAACAAAGCGGACCTGTCCGGCCAGAATGAAAGCCGTCTCGAAATCAAAATGTTGGCCCAAAATAAGGGAAGCTATAGCTGCATTGTTGTTAGTCTCTGTGGTGATGACCAGTCATTATCAAAAGACGTCAACGTAAAAGGTATTTAGAACATTTCCTTACAGATCTTAAGTTATTGCTGTCTGTATTGTTTATAATCTTTATGTAGGTAAAAGAGACCAGAGGACATAGTTGTTGCGAAATAAAAGTACAGAGTTAAATGAAATGATATCTTCCTATACAGTTAGATGCTTTAATATATAGATATAGATAGATATAGATTGTTCTGAATATTTTAGCACAGCTCACTATTTGTCATTAGTTTAGTTCTAACTATCTTCTACTAACTTTGTTTGTAGCTGGGGTTACAATCTCTAACGGTGTCCCCTGTTACTGTACGCAAAGTACGAGTGAAGTATTTATACATAACACATAAAGACTTATGTACTTGCATGTCTGTTTGTTTGTTTTTTGCCAAAAATTAAGAAACACAATGTTTTTGTTCCTGTACAGATTGTCCATCCTGCTCGAATTCTTCTGAAAATTTTAATGGTAAATATCACATTTATTCCGTTTGTTTTCCCCTGAATCATATCTTATTGTACACAAGGACATTTCTTTTACTGTTTACCAATAACTATACTCTTACTGTTCTCATTAAATTGCCACATAGGAACATATAATGCTAGTTGCCCAAAAGGTATCTCAACATTTTAATATCTGATTATATTTCAATATTACATCATTATATCCGATGATTATTTCATTCCCTGACAATTTGTTTTCCTTATCTGTTCATGTAGCAAATTTTGATGTACAAATCAACTCCAGTACGGGATCGTACGAGTTTGAAGAAGGTTCAATTATGACTCTTAATTGTCTACACAAACTGCCAGTTCCGCCCCTGCTGTTTAAATGGCAGAAGAACAAAGCGGACCTGTCCGGCCAGAATGAAAGCCGTCTCGAAATCAAAATGTTGGCCCAAAATAAGGGAAGCTATAGCTGCATTGTTGTTAGTCTCTGTGGTGATGACCAGTCATTATCAAAAGACGTCAACGTAAAAGGTATTTAGAACATTTCCTTACAGATCTTAAGTTATTGCTGTCTGTATTGTTTATAATCTTTATGTAGGTAAAAGAGACCAGAGGACATAGTTGTTGCGAAATAAAAGTACAGAGTTAAATGAAATGATATCTTCCTATACAGTTAGATGCTTTAATACTTGCGTAATGCATAATCATTAACAGACTATGTTGTCCTCCTGTTTGACTGCTTAACTGTGTCCCCCCATCTATCTGTCCTGTCCAGACAGCACTGTGTTGCTATTGGTGATCTGTGGCGGCTCCGCAGTGGCATTTGTCTTGATTCTGGGGCTGGCCATGAAGTACAAACTGAATAAAGAGAGAGGTGAGATTGTGATTTGCACCTAGCAGGTCAAGTCTTTCAAGAGTAAATAAACCCATAAATGTAGTTTTGCTAGAACAAGAAAGTGTGCAGGTATAATTGCATATTATGTAAATATAATGTGAACGTTTAGTGTGGTACTTAAAGCTGCTGTAGGAAGGAACGAAAGAGAAACGAAAGAAAAAACAATTTTGTGTGCGCTCATTCATATTGATTCATGCAATGTAGATTCGCTGAACCAATCAGGGAAAAGAGGCCCTGATTGGTCAGAATTCTTTCTGACTGCATCAAAAATCTAAATAGACTTACATAGAGGCAGGGGCTTTCAACCAGAGCAAATATTCTCACAGAGCATTTCACTCACTGATAGCTGACTGAAGTCTATGGCATTTCTAAGATATTACACTAAAGTTATAGCTTAAAGTTATAGCTACCTACAGCACCTTTAACTGTGTCTGTTTTGATTGGTCATCATTGATCTTTGAAAATCTGTCATTGCGTGCGTGCTATTACATGGAGCAGATAGGGCTTGGTCTTGGGCTTGGGATCTTGCAGGTAGGCTTACATCTCTGGGGCTCAAACCCACAACCTTCCAGCCGTCCAACACCTAGACCACTAGACTATTCTGCCCCATATCTGTATATACGTATTGCCAGTGAATATTGGTAAAACATTACCAGCTTGTTTCAAGAGGTCTGCTATATGGAATGACATTATTACATTTCAAATTTACATTTGATTTACATATCAGACAGTATGGGCATTATCACAATAACCCCCCCTCTCTCTTTCTCTGTCTCTCTCTCCCTCTCTCTCTCCCTCTCTCTCTCTCTCTCTCTCTCATTCCACTATGTGTCATTTAGCTGGAAATAACAGAAGGATAAACCAATTGCATGGCAGGACCAGGTCTGCGGATGTGAGACCAAGAAAGGCCTAATTATTCCTTTGTTTGTCTAATCTTCATGTCATATAATTTACATAATAAATATATATGTACATATATATATATATATATATATATATATGTACATATATGCTGTTTTCTAAAAAGAAAATACCGCATTTGATTAATGAATAAAACTCATATGCTTCTCTGTTAAAAATTGTAAATATGGAATACTGTATATTTGTGTGTTCATGTTTAGGTGTGTTTGTGCGAGGCCAGTCAGGGCTGCGGTAATGTTGAGACTGTAGACACCCTTCTAAACCAGGGTAGATCCATTGTGTAACTTAGCAACCGAGCTGGCCACACCCACTGGTCAGATAGCCGGCTCGGTTGGCGGAAATGTTTTAATCCAGGCGTAGGACACACGTGCTAAAAGTAATGCCATTGAATTCTCCACTCATAGGATCATTTTGTTGTATGTGATATGTAATCTATTACTCTACAAATATTAAGTGATAGAATGATAATTGTCCTGATTTTACAATTTGTCATTGTTACAGTTTTATAGTAATGGGAATAAACGGTTAAATCAGACATTTTTGTGTCTTGTGTTTTACTACTCGTGTAGAGTCAGTGCTATGATCACCTGCAGAAAACATTGTCCTTGAACAATAGTTGGCTTTTTCCTAATATTTGTATATATCTAATATTTGTATATATGCTTGTGTGTGTGTGTGTGTGTGTGTGCATCTATCTATGTCATAGTAGAGCTGTTTCTTATGATTTCCTCCATAGCAGGTGGCTAAGGGATAATCCAGGTAAAGCCTCACTACAGAGTGGAGATGGAGGAGTGGATAGAGGGAGGGCAGGGTGGCCTTTGAATGGAAGTCTACAGCTAATTTGGGCCTCCTAATCCTGGTCCCATCAACCATCCCCCTTCCTCCTGCTCGCTAACTCCACAGGCAGCAAAAAGAGCAGCTGAAGCCCAGGTAGATATGACAGTAACTCTCACAAACACTTAAGCTAACCCACCCTTTGTTTTTGTTTTGTTGTGTTTTTATTGTTTTTTTTCAGTTGGGTGGGGGGTGGAAAGAGGAATAGCAGGTGGCCGCTTGCCTGTCCCCTGACTCGTGGCTGGCCCGAATAGCCCGCATATCTGCGTGCTTCACTAGAGAATGTAGTTGCAGCCTTCCAGCCAAGCCACAGGACACACATCACCATGGGAGAAGCTCAAAAGGTAGGTAGCCAGGAGTGGACGCCTTATGGAACCGCCTTCTGGTCACTTCTTCTGGTGGTAGTATTAGTAGTGTATACTCTACTTATATAAGCATACGTATGCAGGCCAGTTGATGTATTCGATGCATTTGGCTGAAAAGAAAACCTGTATACAGGCACTTGATACCACAGATGCACAAATGTCATTGTACAGTAACTCCAAGCCTATATTAAGAATAGTGTGATTTACAGATCCGGGCCAAATTAGTATTTTTAGCCAAATCAACCAGTCTGTCGCATAGCAAGAGAGGTGTAATGGCCGTTCGTGAGTTTCAGGGATTTAATCTAGAGTTAAATAATCAGTGTCGTGACACATTTTGTCACTAGTCTGTCACAGTGTGTCATTGTGTTTGTGCCACCCGGCCTAGTCTAATCACGTTAATTAGCACGCTGTGTTATGAACAGGGCTCTAATAAACTCGAGTGGTTCTCCAACTGAAGAGACAGATTAATTCCCACAGGCTGTGTAGCTAAAGAGGAAAGCTTGTGGAAGGTGAGCAGAACCAGAGGAGGAGAGGCTTACAGTAGGTCACCTCCGTCTGAACAACTTGAATAACAAGTTGGCCTCTTATCAGAGGTAGGCCCTGCAGTAATTCTGAGCGCTAATTTCTCATCTTGAACTGCCATGTTTCCAATGACAAATAATTATTTATAAAGGTGGACAGTCCACAGAAAATGTGACGAGTCGTGATCTAGTCCCATTTATGTTTCCACAACTGCCAAAAAAATTAAAAATACAGTTACAATTTACTAAATTAATGAATTGGTAGGTGTTTTTCACCTACCAATTCACCTACCAGACATAAATAAAGCCGCTCCTAATGAAACAGTGCATTCTGTATATTATTCATTGTCTGACCTGCGTTGTATGTAACCGCATGCGTTGTCTTGTTTGAAGGGCTTGCTCTCCGTCATTCAGAAACTGAAAGGTTCTACTGAACAGGAGCTGAGGATAGTGCTTCTGGGGTTGGACAATGCCGGCAAGACCACCTTGTTGAAAAGCCTGGCCTCTGAGGATGTAAACACCATCACACCCACACAGGTTAGTTAGAGGAAGCTGCATTCAAAACCACGTACAACTGTTTGCATGCACATGTCCCATCTACAACACAGCTCTGTCTCCTTTTATCTTACACACACATCTACATTCATTCACACTCGTACGAGAAACGTCAGTAAACAATATTCACCATAAAACAATGACAGTGTATACTCCGTTTGGTTTAGTTCATTCTGCCATGGAGGATGAAGGTTACAGATGTAACCGCAATAGGGGAAAACGTTAGTTATTGTTTGTTTTCATCACTTTATTACTTAATTGTACAAGGTCACGTCTAAGCGAACACTGTATTAGGCTTATCCAACCAAAGCTTACGTTTTCAATAGTTTGAATACATCATTTTGGTTTGTGAGACATATATATCATATTTCATTTTGGAATCTATATTTCTTATATATCTTGTACTAGCATTGGATAAAGTGTGGGGGTGGTATTTTACCTTGTAAGATCAGCTCGACCTTGCACATTCTCATTCACATAGATGAGATTCATTCATTGTGGATTGATATTAATGACCTAACACTACACCTGGCTGAGGGTGTCACTAAAGCGGAAAGATAATGATTGGCTGTTAGATCAGTCTATTACATGTTCAAATAACCTCTCATTAGGAGGAGATAGAGGGATCATTATATTTCGTCGTCTTCCATGAGACATACAGATCACAACATGACAGGGATTCAACACGTTGAGAGGTGACGACAGCCTACGCACCGCTAAATCAAACTTCACACACACACACACACACATGCACATGCATAGACACCTACACACGCATACACAAGCAGAGGAGGTGATCCCCCAGCTTAACCTGCAAGTTGCTCCTGGTCTTCAGGATAACGATGTATCACAACCTTACCGTGCTGAACCATAAACAAGTGTCTGAGGAAAACCTGTTCCCGGGGACAATAGCTTTGTCGACACACTTTGGTCAAACTGAAATATGAGAACAGGAAATCGGCAGCGTCACAAATTTATTTTCAAATCATCTATCTTTTTTCTTTCTTTCTCATTTATGTATTTACATTATCAAGTTTTATGATTATTTATATACTATTATTGTTTTGTGCATATATTTTTTTAAATAATGTTTATATTTTCATGTTCACTGTGGTGTTTTAGTTTCTTTCCTTTTTATTCAAAACTCTGCATTAGGCAAAGAGTGTCATGGCTGGTGTGTGGTAAGTGTGAGAGTAGGCGCGAGCCCGAGGAACATGCACAGGTGGAATAGCGGGTTCAACGCTTCAAGCGTCGATTTAATGAACAAGAGCAACACACACGTACAAGGCAAAGCCCAAAACAACAAACAATGACCAACGGCCTCTAATGCCGTTGGCACAACTTA
>JAODLI010011687.1:0-25366 GCA_027575585.1 Percopsis omiscomaycus | reverse complement strand
CCCCCCCCCCCCCCCCCCCCCGCTCCAAAAGGATCAAGTGTACCAACCGACAGAAAGAAAAAAAAGATTACAGGCTTTCCGTGTCGCAGATAAACCACACTCCGAAAGTTATTTTTTTTTAGGGTACATAATTTTTGGACCGGGTGCGCCTTTTGTTTTATTCCACGTCTGTCAGAATGGGGGGTACACTTTGTCGGGGGTGGGGGTCGGGGGATGTGCATTAGAGAATGCGGAGGGAGAGAAGATCTTATATAACACTTGCACGTTCCCACAATAGGCTCTGGGGAAGGATCGCTTCAGCACAGAGGCTAACCCCTCTCTCTCTCTCTCTCTCTCTCTCTCTCCCTCTCTCTCTCTCTCTCTCTCTGTCTCTCTCTTTCTTCCCCAGACAGGAAATGGATCAGGTTTATGAAAGCCCAGGGCCCAGACCCTCTCAATATCCTCTCTGTGTTCGACACAGTGATCCAGCATTGACTGACACGCCTGTGGGTACTGGGCGCGTGTGTGTGTGTGTGTGTGTGAAGACACATGAGGTGTGAGCAACCATGTAGAGAATGTATATTTAACTGGAGAACAGCGAAATGCGCTCAAAAATGCAAAGTGTTGGCATTTTCCTCCATTTTCTTTTTTCCGGAGCCTCAACCGCTTGTTCTTTTTGTTAAAGAAAAAGTGGCATTCGCGTTGTTTGCTAAAAAGATAGCCCCCCGCTAGCCCCCCGTTTGACTCGAGTCAAGCCTAAGAGAATGCCAAACATACACACGCGCACACACACACACACACACACACACACACACAGAAATGCAAACAAACATATTTCTTCTTCTTCTTCCCCACTAAGGGAATGGGAGCTATGTTAAATAATTCAAATGGCTGTCCTAGGATGCCAATCAAAAATACTACAGCCATAAAAGCCATGTCTGTAGTTGCTGAGGCGCGGAGGCCCCGCGGCAAATGAAGGCATTATTCTTCTTATCCTCGGGAGGATGCAGCCGGCGCGCTAGTATTTCTTCTTCTTCTTCTTCCGCCCTGGCGTCAATTTATTTCTTTATTTATCCTCCCGGAGCAAGGAGGGATGTTTGGGTGTTTGAAGCAGGACATATCTGCGGGGGGAGAGCCACTGTCAGCCCGCTTTATCCCCATTTGAATAGCGCCTCCCCCCCCTCGCTCCAAGGTGAAAAGTACTGCTAAGAACTGGGTTAACGGGAGAAAGTGGAGAAATGGCTCTCGCAATGATACTAGAGGCACACAATTACACTAAGAATTATTAGTGAGCATTCAAACTACAGTATAACACAGTGTTTCACGTCGAGGTTAGTTGTGGGTACATTACAGCTAACATTACAGTACTAACTTGTAATAAAATGCTGTAATACCAATGACGTTACATATTCCTAATTTTTTCAGAGTTTTGTAGTACGGGTACATAACTGAGTACTAGATATTCACATTTTTATCACCTGAAATATCGAACACAGCCCCACATTTCCTTTGTAAGACGGACAAGAACTAACTGAAAATGTCCTGGTACCATGTCCCACAATACAGGATACAAGTCACGGTGAGCAAAACCAATGTATCTTATCGAAATTAAATCATAGGCTTATCTGCCAGCGGGTCGTGAAAATTAAAAATTCCTGGGGTACATTATGAAAACGAAAGTATATTAGCAAGTAGCCTACCGCTAACCAGCAGCATGAAACCCATAAACAGAAATATTACATTTATCAATTTCACCCACATCAGGGCCAGTACCGTTCCTTATTTCCAAGGCTTTTTTTTATATAGCCATCGAATTCTTTTGTGCCCACTGAGTAAATGTCAATGTAAATTCATAATGTAGTGCTAAATTCGTCCACGCTGAAACCCAACAGATGGCGGTAACGGCGATGATGAAGATGATGGGGGCTGCCTCTCTGACAGACAGACAGCAGGTTATGATGGAACAGGCTCCTGTCATGCCCTCTCATTATCATCACAGTGTTCCATGTATAGAGCGCACGGTAGCGGGCAGGGCTGACAAATGACGAGGCGGCGTGGCGAGAGGTTTGAGATGCCCCCCCCCCCATTATCGCTTCTCTAAACCAGCCGTGGTTGTGTTGGAACCAGTACTGTTTACGTCAGGAAACAGAAAAGAACCTCTAGCGCCATCACCTCGGTTTGTCTGTTTTGTTCGGTTCCGGGCGGATTCTCGCGAGGTTTCGTGGAAAGTTTAGCTTAGGGCAGCTAAGTTTGTTCCATTTTGTTGGCAGAAGTCTTTCCTCTTTGTTATTATTATACCCATGTGACGCAATGTTGCACTGAATTCTTCAACTAATGAGTTGGTTAACGGATGAAATGCTAACCTATACCGCTAGCAGCAATTGTCGTCAGTTATTCTAATCTATTGAATGTACTTCTCAATTAATCCCCCTGCCCGAAAACATTTCTGGGGGTTTGGTGAAGCAGAGAGACATCTCTTTCCCCACCGACGCACGAACTCTGCTGATCTCCGGCTTGACGCAAGCTGCCACACTGTCCCATAAAACCCCCCAAGGGTCCACCTATAAGACCGAGCTAATGGACTATTTAACCGCAAGTCGCCTCCGTCTCCCGGTGCAACCAATCCCCCCTCACCGCTCAACTAGCACCCACTTATCCACTTGGTTACCTCGAGATGATGTCACTGTCTGCCCAGGGAGCTGTGTGTGTGTGTGTGTGTGTGTGTGTGTATGCACGTGCACGACGACAGCCAAGGTCATTACTCATGGATGGGAGGCCTGTGCAGTGTGCGCACGTTATCTCCTTCGCCCGGGGGGACTCTCTGGGGCAACCTCCGCAATTAGCCAACTCCCCTTCCCCCCCACCCCCCACCCCCTCGCTATTTATCGCCGTGACAACCGGAGCCGAAGCAGTAGCCGCGGCGGCGGCGGCGGCGGTGAAGGGTGGAGTGTCCGGGGGCCGCAGCCAGCCAGCCAGCCAGCCACGGGGCGCCCTCCCGGGGAGCGTGGGAGCTTATCACGCGCTGCTAGGGGATGCGGTGGGGCCTGTGACCCCCCCCCCCTCGACGTGGGCCTATCAGCACGCCGGCTGTAGCCAGAGGATGATTGACACGTGAACCATGTGACATCCTATTGTATGTAGATTTAATGAGCAGCTTTGGGTTAATTGCCACCCTGGAAAGTGTTACTGCAGATACGCACAACTCGTGTGCACAGTGGAGTTTGCGATATTGTCTTATCACTGTAAAAAAAAGAGAAAAGTTTTTTAACTTGGTTATCTTGTTGCCTTAGCTTACCTTCTGCTGAAAGAAAATGTCATATTTATTCAACTCCATATGACTATCCACGCTGAATAAATATGACATTTTGTTATGTTATTATTAGACTTAAGGTACTGTAAGTTCACCAAAAACATTATACTGAAGTACAGTAGGTTTGAGTGAGTGAAGAAATTCTGCTATTTAATAATAATTTAATTTAAAATGAGCAGTGTAAATAACAATTATCAATCTATACTCTGATTTACAGTATGGTCCTTATCCAAAGTGACTTAGATTTACTACAATTACTACTACAAGTATTAAAGAGGGGTTAGACATCTTGCTCAAGGATTCTTATAGGTAGGGGATTGAACCCATGACCTTTCGGCCCTGAGTCGGCCACCCAAACCATTATGTTATCCTTCCCCCTAATACAGTATACAAACGCTATATAGTATATACAGCATATAGTATACTGTATATACTAGACTATACATAAACCATCATTGTGTGTTAAAGATGGTTTTTCTGTGTTTATTACTGTGTTGCTTCACTTTTATACATTTGAATTAGACTTTAAATCACATTGCTTGTGTATTACCAGGGGGTTGCTGAGCATTATGTATCCATTTACCAACTTTAGAAGTGGCTGTCATAGGTTCTCTTACAACACCCACACACAGAAACACTTGGGTGGAAATACCTAGCCGGTCTCTCTGTGTACCTTGCTCATTGCTAAGTATCAACTAAAAGCAGCAAAGTTATTCATCATGCATCACCTGTTCTGATCCCAAAAGAGAGTCACAACAGCAGTATCTTTTACATTGGGGGGAATATTAATTCCTCTAATAATCTGTTGGCAGGTTTTTAACTGACCAGTGAATAGTACATATACAGTATATATATATATCAATCAATTAATGATATATCATGTTTCATACACAACATTTTGACAGTGTTACACAACGTTACCAACAAACCCCCCCCCCGCACAAACAAATGTTAAATCTTACTGCAATTTTATTTTTATAAACCCTAAGTCCGTTGGAAATGGGAAAGAATTTATTCGGCTTATTTGGGACAACACAAATCAAAATATCCACAATTTAGATAAAAAAAGGACATAATTTAATCTTAATTTCAAAAACCGAATGCAGAGCCTATTCATAATCTACTTTATTATCGGAATGCTAGTAGCTCATTCATTAGAAGAATTTGTTAACTAAGCTTATTTGCAATATGCTTAATAATGATCTATTAGTACACAGGAAAATAATACTGATTAAGATTTTCTTCAACATAGCAGGTGATTCGCTAGAGCGGGTCTTTCCCCAAGAACAGACAGGGAATATTAAAACAGACAAAACGATAATACACTTTTCAGGTCTGAATGAAACGGTGATTTATTTATTATAATTTTTTTCTAGAAAATAAAACACACTCTCGCCCTGCAAGCTCAGTGGCCAAAGCTTAATATCAAACATCAATACTGCATAATAACAGAGATAAATCCGAGGTACCGCCTCATTATTGCCGTTTGTATTAAATCCACGCTGTGCGGACTTATCTCCGCTCACAATCACGACCATTAAGTGTACTTTGCGCGTAGACCTCGGTGGCCGAGATTTGAGGCGGCCACGCTTCCTTAATCAGAGGGAAGTGTCTCTTTATTATTCCGGGACACGCGCTGAGCCAATTAGCTAATCATTACGGCGAGGCAGGTGGTGCGCTAATACCAGATAATAACACACCTTGGGCATTCAGAGTCACCGTAGTGCTCGGGGCTTTCCAGTAACACAGTGCACAGTTCTGCACAAGCCTAATTGGGTTATGGAGTGTGTTAGCAGGTAGGGTGGAGAAAAAACAGTTAAAGGTGCGTCCGATCTTTATTGCAGGAATGGACGATGTTTTGCAAAGGTTGTTAAAGGGACACTGGAATGAAGTGGTTGAAGCCGCCTTTACAAAGTTATTGTTTTGGTTTAAAACTCGCTGAAAGCGTATGCCCCTCCCCCACAGGGCTCGCTATTTGCCCACATGCTACCAGTACGCTGTATGGTTTTGAAGTACTCACTTACTGCTACCCCTGTTTCCCCAAAGGTGTCACCAAGAGATAATAAGATGGAAGGTACTAGAATGCTTCTTGTGTGGACAAACTGTCTGACCCACAAAGCTTCCTCCCTAAAAGATAAACCACCAACAGGATATGTCGAACCCGGACATCTTTCACTTGGAATCAAGCGAATATGTCGAGGAAATAAAGGGAGTGTTTGTTTCTGATGTGGCGGACCCACCGTTGGTGCGGATCACATTGTTTTAAGACACCTCTTTTACTACACGCAACATAGTGAATCTATGATTCCACCTTCAAACACTTTCAAGTTGAAAAGCAGGAATTTGCATTTTAGAAAAATACTACATTCAATGAATAGGTAATTTAACTCTTATGTGTATTTCTCCACTGGGTTAGCGTCTTTCATTTAAGATGCTCAGGAGATATTTCACAAAGAGAAGTTCCAGTCATCGTGGTGAAAGAAAAGATTAAATATCCCGTTTTAATTAATAAATATGTCTTACCACCTCAAATAGAAGAAGAAAAAAGTCAGTCAAAGGGGACTGTTTGTGTATTATTAATCCAGTTTAGGTGTGATACTTAACTATTAAATCATAATTAATTGTCTGTAATATAAAAACAACATAAATAAAACAACACAGGGTGAAAGACTACCCAGGTTCTTGAAGTTTCTGTGATAGTTGGTTTCCCAAGATGCTTTGCTGAGCAGTGAGTACTATAGTCTGAATTGTCTTAATATATAGGGTTAGCGTTCATTACTTGACTGTGCGCTATTTTATTTGTAATGTAAGAAAACAAGTTAACAGTGTTGGTAATGCAAGGGAGTAACATATAATGTAGCAAGCTAGCAGGGAATAATCATGATTCCCCAGTCCTACAATAGCACTAAAGTTAATTATTTATACAAGCTAATTACAGCTAAAAACTTCTTTGTTGGCAACGGCGTACAGCAGAAATGTACTGAAGCCATGTCTCGGTAGCTTTTACATTTGACAAGATCGGGAGGTGACAGGCGGAGATGTTATCCCCTCTAACACTAAAATACGAGTCTTGCTTTGTATATTACATATCTATTAAGTCAGCATGTACTAAGTGTCATATAAAATTAGATTTTGGTGGCAAGTCCTGGCCTAAAATCATGCTAAAAGTGATGTAGGGAGATGGTGGCGTGTAGCTACTGGGAGCAGATGTTTTCTTGCCTGTGGGCTGGATGGCTCTGTTTGTCCCTGAAAATGTCGCCTGAATGCATAATGATGGGGGGAATAAAGTCTCCTTCCATATGTCTGGATGGTTCATATTTAGCATAATACAATTTGAAGTAGGCATATACATGTTTTTCGGCCCTTCTGAAATGTTTGATTGTCTTTTGATTATGGTAAGAAATTACAAATGTGAAGTTTAATAGCATTTGTTGTTTGTTTTTTTGTTAACTTCTACTGTATCAACTGTCAAAATACACATCCGCCACACTTCCAAATACAGTACACGCTTGTTATTATACAAAATATATGTACTGTAAACATAACACACCCTAAATGTACAGTTTATCGTCATCGTTATTTTATGTTCAACAGTTAATTTTCAAACGTGCAGCGTGTTGTTTTCCTAAGACACTCCCAGTTAACTTCTATCAGGGGCTTGGCGATGAAGATTGACAGGAGGTGACATGTTGGGCGACACCATCAAAATACACAGATCCCCCCGTACCTATCTCAAAATAACACTCGACGTGCCGACGAACCAGAGGCGAGCAGTCGCTCGCTGCTGGGAGTTCTCGTGTCTCCCTGAATGCCCTTCACCACCGAGGCAAACTGACAGTCATGAGTGTCAAATGTAGTTTGCCTCCATGACAATGCCGCCCCGGCCGAGTTGCGCGTCATGCTATTCATAGCGGCAACATTTAACGCAGCCCAATAGTATGTTTTTCCCCGTTGTGGTAGCACCTCCGCGGGGCCGGATGCCCAAACACCCCCCCCCCCACCCCCACCCCTGTCTTTGACTGACACAGCGTTTATAAGCAATGATGGCTGCCACGGCTCCGAGGGACTGTCTGCGTGAACTGACACCGGCGGTGTGAAGACACCTCGCGCCGAAGCCACTGACAAACCTCATTATGCTAAGGACTTTATATAGGAGGGCCGAGGCCCGGAGAAGGAGCGTGATTGATGCTCGGCCGCGTGGCGCGTAATTTCTCACCCTGCTTCTGGAGCTGCTTGGTTTGAGAGGCTGTTGTGACTGATGCCATTTGGAGCCGTGCGGGGGGGCCTGAATCATAAGCACTTGTTTGGAAATTGCAGTACAGTACATGCAGAAAATTACAACAAGCAATCGGAAGCGCTTTCTCCTTTGACTCAGCTCGGGAGAGAGACGTTTTTTAAGGATTTGTTCTTCACCTAAATGTGATTAAAAGCTCCTCGGTAACCAAATGGAGGGGTCCACCAACCGTTTCTCAAGGTCTTTGCAGCCAAAACGAACCTCGGTACCGGAATGTACCGGCCTGTTGCCCGTATTTTATACACACAATCTGAGTAAAAAATGTGTCACCACTTGAGGGGTTTACCATGTGTGTCTTCGAGTTGATGGCCTCTGTCAGGAACAAGATTGTGTATATAAATAAGCTGAAGAATGTAGCAAAGCATCCCCCACCTCTGGTCTTTTAAAATAGGGGTGCGGACCCCCCTACGGAGCCTCGGGAGGATTTCAGGGGGCTCTTGAGATTATTTTACAGTTCAAAAAGAATTTTAAATCATTTTGAATCTAGTTTTAAAGGTATTCATACATTTCCAATCGTATTCATTATTTATATATTTGTCTTTTATCTTTTACTTGTATATTTCTGTCTTTTATCGTATATTTCATGCTACCATGCATACCTGCACAAGGGGAGGTGTATACTATTAATAACTTTCGTTTGGGGTTTGAGGCTCAAACTGATTTGTAAAAAAAGCAGTTAGTTATTCATGTCATAGCCATTCTGACTTAATCTTGTGTAAAGAATCAAAGTAAATTAAAATAAACAAAATTATTTTTCTGTAATTTGGGCTCCCCATATCCCGGTAAAGCATCTGCACACAATGAAGCAATGACACACCACAGTGGCCACGTTTTCCAGTACATTTTGCCTGCCATATGTCCTCCACAGCGGCTGCCTTGTCTAACATCGACATGCACGGGGGTAATGAATCATTCTGTTTTGGTAAATGAAAAGCTCACCATCTGTAATGGCCTTGTCATCTTAATAATGCATTTTCAATATTATCAATCTCATCATTTGCTCAGACAGTATAATTTCACTTCAAGTGGTAGTGAAGTCCAGTAGCACCCATTGCGATATAACTCCTGACCATCTACCTCTTTTACCCATTCTATTATGTGTAAATGTGTATATTGCTAGTTCTTTTGACACAGGTCAAAGGCGTCATAGTATTTCCTTTTGGACACTTCTTTCTTCGAGGTGAACATTCTGTTTTACTACGTGATTGGCTATGTGAGTGGGAGTGGCAGGATAGGTCAGAGACGATTGGTTACAGTCCAGAAGTGATGTCACAGCTGTGGCCAAATCTGACTGGCTTGTTTTTCACCATAATTTTGGCTAAATGACATGCTAGAAAATGAGTCCATCCCTTTAAGGTCCGTTCAGACAACACAACTCGCCACACAAAACGTGGAAAAACCTGGATTTTACATTTTTACCTTTGAGTTCAAGATCACTCTTGAACTTTAGCAGTTTTACTGATAAAACAAAAAAAGCCTAATGCTACGCTCTGCATTTGACTCTCAGCCACGACTGAAATATACAGTATATTTAGCTGTATTTAGAGCATAGTGAGGGATATGTGGGCACTGTGAGGACTATGAGACAGAGGGAGCGAATGTGGGGGCCTGTGTTTATTAGACTAGCACGCCATCGCAGACTGCTGCTTCAGGGAAACGGGTGCCCTCGGGCCCTGTCCCAGCATCCCAGCTGCTCAATAGCTGATATTGGAAGAAAGACAGAGTGTGTGTATGACTTAGAGAGAGAGAGAGACAGAGAAAGAGAGACAGAGGGTGGTGAATGATAGACTTAAATGAAAGGGGGGAAAATGCCAGCGGTCAAGACACAACGCCGTGTGATGGAGAGTTTTGTACGTGCGCATTAATGAGTTCTAACTTGTGAACAAATCCGCGGCGGGAGACGGCAAACAGCAGAACCCACCAAAGTTGAGCTGTAATTTAAACTGAAAAATCAACAATTGCCAGTGTCTGATGCAAGTGTTATTTTTGTATTATATTATTTTGCTGAGATATCATGCAAACCCACACACACAGACATATATACGGTATATATATAAAAAAGGATTTCCAGCTTTTCACCCCCCTCACAGACTGACACGCCAGAGCCAATTAAAGTGGTCATTTTGTGTATCACAATTTGATCATATGTGCCATATTTGTCTGCTCACCTGTCTCAGTGTGCGCTGGCAAATGATTCTGTGAAGCAGCCCCTGTTTCTCTCTCACTCTCTCTTTCACTTTATCTCGCCCTCTCTCTCTTTCTTTCACTTTATTTCTCTCTCTCTCTCTTCGCCTCCAGTGAATCTCACCTCATCCTCTCAGCATACTGACCACCTGTTCAACCCATCTCAATTTACTCCACCATATGCTCTGGCGCAGCCATTGGACGCCACAAGAATATACTGTAGTGTATGGGTAAGCCATTGAATTCATTCCCCCACACGCCCCCCACCACAATGTTTCATTTGTTAATTTCTTGTGCTCCGTGAGCTGGGGGAGACATCAGTCGTGTTTAAAGCGATCAGAGGGACAAATTGCACTTTATCCGATGTTGGCAAGATACACAGAAACGAGCGCATGCACAAACATTGAAATCGGGCAAGCCACGGCAAATAAATGATTGTTTACATTTAATTTAAATGTCACATCTAAATACCAAGTGGTGTATTACAGTACCGGTATGTACAACCTTCAGCTACCCTTAAAATGACATTAAATCAATTTGAACAGGTAGTGATTTGACTGTTAGCCATGTTTCCATTAACCTGCTTAATTTGCGCAATTTGAAATTGAGATCTAAAAAATACAAACTAAAAAAGTTTTTTGCCATGTTTAATTGGAATGACTATCACTATACATTATACATTACACATTACGCTACAGTATACATTGCATGTATACTGTAGTGTCACAAGAGTGTTTAACAGCAACATCCCTCTTAGGTGAATCTGATTACCATAAACAAGAAAGTTTATGCTAAGTCATTTTATTTGATTATTCATTTTATATAATAATGTTATACGGCCACTATACTGTATTTTCACTAGTTGATTATAAAAGTGTCGCGATATACATTTATTAAAACCTTTTTATATCTTGTATGTTAGTATTATTTATCTATTTAAATATTTTCTTGGTCATGTGTTTGTGTGTGTGTGACTATCGGTTCTTCTTCCGGGTCACGGGTCAAAAAGTTAGCTAACTTTCTGGCGCCTTCAAGCGCCTGTCCGTCAGCAGAGCCGTGTCTGCGCTCCCTCAGTATGTCGGGCCAATTTGTTCCCCTCGAAGACCCACTTGTGTCTGAGATGTACTTTCGAGGCAAACTGCGGACCAGTTACCAGTGCGACCGGAGAGACGGGGAAAGGTCTTGACAGCGTCGACACAGTCACACAGTCACACAGTACTGCTCGCCTGCATCGCGCCACCCCAACTGATGAATCTGAGATTGCGATGTTCTTTATGAAATAAACATAGGGCGGTTGGGGCTTGGCCGAGGTGCCGAGATGCACCGGTTTAGATTCAATCACAAGCTAGCGGGTGATGAGAAAGCGAAAAACCCAGCCGTGGTGGATGGGCAAGAGAAAATGGACTTCCGTCGCTAACCTGATTGGACAAATTTCCCATCTATCCCTCCGTCTAAACAAGAGTTTTACAAAGCGAGAGAAGGAACTTGGGGCCAGACGTGGGATGGAGATGTAGGAAAATATAGTCCACCCCTCATCCTGAAAAATGAACCCTTGTCAAAACATCCTATTTGGTCTCCGCTATGACAGCTTCCTCTCAACCGTCCTAGGGTGGAGAATAAAAACCGTGGTAGCCCGAACCAGCCAGCTCTGCTATTCACACCACTATTCATGTCTCTGTTGGCTGTCATTCACTTACATTCACCTGTTATTTGGCAGCCCGGTTTAAAAACAGAAGAGGTATTTTCACAAGTGCTCTCTTTCTCCTGTCAGTAATGAAATGAAAGTACGATAATGACATTACCCTGGTGGGCACCAACGCAGTTCATTGCCTGTTTATAAATTGTTCATAGCAACTGTCTAAAATAGATAGTTTACAAAGTTTTTGATCACTTTTTCATTTGATAAAATGGAATAGTAAAATACATATGTATTTATAAAATGAAAACATGTGAAATATAAAGAAAATAAAAAACAATCAATTAAAATTAATAAATACAAATAACAAGATAAGAATAAATAAAATAGAATTAGGTACAATAACGGCAGCAAATAACGTGAAGTAGATCAGAGGACAGCTAAAAAATTACAAATAAAAGGTTCAGTTAAAAACTACAAAGTTTCAACCAGCCACAAGGGGCAGCACTGAAACAAGGGCCGCTTTAATTTCTTGATGGCAGCTGGCAAAGGCTTTTTTGTTTTGTGTGTGTGTGTGAGGGGGGCAGGTCTTGACGCAGCAAGGTTTTTTTTTTGTTTTTTTTTTAAAGAGACAAGAAAGCGCGCGAGACCAGCGGCTGCGTGCCGAGCCTTGTAAAACATCAGGGATGAAACATCTCCTTTCTCGTAAGATGATTATGTTGTTAAATGAGATATGGCAATCCACTCGTAAGCGTTTAATCCAAGAATCTCCAGCTGCCGTGCAAATGCGGCAGATGTCAGTGGGCCGACACAAAGCCGTGGAATGAGCAGCCTGAATTCTCCCCGTCCTCGCCGCTCTGCCCGTCCCCCGTGTTATTTACCACGGCCTTCCGAGGCCTGCGCCCGTCCCATTCAGTTTTCCGTGGGACTTGTGCCAAAGAACACAGCTGGGAGAAGCTACCATACACAAACACAGAAAAACTGTTGTTTTTCATTTTTGTTTAGAGGAAGGTGGTGAGGGCGGGTGGGCGAGCGGGCGGGGGAGAAGCTGTTTCAGAAAGCCGCTAGATTTTTGCTGTTTCGAAGTCCCCTATTTGGTAAAGCTCAGATGTTCTGTGTCAGATGTAGGTAAAGCTCAGACTTTTCAAAGTCTCTGTGAAGGTCTCCCCTTTACCATGCTTTCTTCCAAGATTCTGGCTCGGCAGGTCTCCTCGAGAGACGACAGATGAAAGCCCCCGTCATTGTTTATATCATAGTGCAAGCTATAACCGCGTTAGGTCGGATAGCGCGATAATTTAGTCTTATTTGCCATCAGTCCCGCTAATTGCATCTGAACGTCTTTACCATAGAGTGTTGCTATTCCCTTCAAATTGATTTAAGTGTGTGAGACGGGGAAGCACTTGAACTCAGTTAGGGCAAGGTGATGTATGATTTATTTCACTCCATTTTGATTGTCGGCTCGCTCGCTCGCTCGCTCTAATCCACCTCATGAAATAACGTGAGGCAATATTAGTTTAAATGTACGCACCTCAACTGCATCATAGAAAAACCCAAACGTCCGCCCCGGCTCACTGTTTATGTTTGAAAAACTGCCCATTAACAAGCCTGTGATTCTAGAGGGGAGGGGTAGAGAAGGGTTTGAGCCTGGGAGCTCTGCGGGGGGAGGAGGAGTAGGGGAGGGGCACGATAAACCAAAACAGCAATGTTTTTGTAATGCTGGATTGAACCACAAGGGCATTCCGGGACACACATTAAAGGCATGGTCCATTAATAAAAGCATTTAATTCATTCATTGTGCCGCTCTCAGGGGTTTGTTGGATTGTGTATTCTTTAGCTTGAACCAGTACCAGGGGGAATTGAATCTAAGCACTTCATATGTAATTTAAAAAAAATAAAAATGTTAGCCCGTATAACTGCACTAAGATCAGCCTTCTGAATCAAACCTGTTAAAGAGCTATTGTTATTGAGCGGGGCACTATTTTCGCTGTATAAATGTTGGCTTCAACTGCACTTTCTCTTCTCTTCTCTTCCCCTCTCCTCATCCCTTCTCTTCTTGCTGTTGTGGCTAACAGAGCTTTGTGCTCATGTTGGAGTTCTCACTAGCTGACAGGCTGTCACAGATAATAAGTTTTAATTCCCCGCGTGGGACTCAAACTCACTCGCCTTGTAATTTCCCTCATAATTCTATTCCCTTTTGAAGCCCTTGAATGGAGCTCGGTGTGATGTCAGTAAAAAGTGCATGAGCCTAGCTAGCAACGAGGCTGGACTCTTTGTCTAAAGGACATTGCGCTTTCATTTGGATTTAGTGTTAATCGCGGCAGTGTTTCAGCTTCTTATTTGAAGTCGTAGGGTTGTCGCCGTGCTTCCACCACTAAAGGATATTGTTTCTGTTGACTAATCATTTATCAAAAAAGCAATAATTTGCAATAGCCAAGTGATGAATTATGCTAATCTGAGATAGATGTTACATTACATTTTACCCTTAAAGGGACACACCCAAATACTTTGCCAGAATTACCCTTGTGTAAAACTTTTCTCTACCCCCTCCAAGGCTCTCATGCTCTTCTCTACCCCTCCCCTTAACCACTTGCACAGTTTTAGACATAAGCAGCGAGCTGGGGCCAAAACTGTGGGTTCTTGCGAGCACTTAACCAGAACTTTGTGTAGCTAGCGGTGACTGTTGAGTCATGTGATCTGGCTGGCTGGCGCTCGCCATTTGTCCCAGCGGTGATGTGCCTAAACGCACCGCGGCCATTTTGATGGACATTTCACCCTGAGCTGATGCGCTCACCCTTCCACACACACACGGCCAGCTTCTACCCCGTCCAGAATAATGAGCCTTTCAGAACACCCTGGGCCCGGCCGTGTGTTCAGCCCCGTGGATTTTCACCATCACCCGGATTTGGAGCTCCATGGGTTCTCCTTGAAAAAAGAACAAAAAAAAGAACAGCTGCTCCGGCCAAGTGTGGCCGCTGTAACATCTCAGGAACTGCTGCATGCAATTACCCTTTCAGTTAGTCAAGTCTTCCAGTTTGTGTTTTCCTTTTATTCCATTATTTCTGTTGTTCCATGTTCCTGTTGTTCCAGTCCTGGTTTTCTGTCTCCCTCATTGCTTTGTGTCATTTGATTTGGCTATTGTTTTCACCTGTTTCCCTTTGTATATAAACCCTGTGTTTTTGTCCGTTTGTTGCTAGTTATTGTTTGACGTTTCATGTTGCTAGTCCCCCGGGTAATCTTTGCGTGTTATCTCTGTGTTGCCCGTCTTGACTACATTTCTGGCCTAACCCTCTTGTACTTCTGCCTTTGTGAATACTCCGTGTACCGAGCCCTGCCTGTGTACCTCGACCACGATTCTGCAAAGTAAACTCTTAAATACCTGCATCTCTGTCTCTGAGCCTCCTTGCAACTGGATATACACTACCAGACCGGCAGGATAAGTTGGCCAGGGGACATTATTTCCCGCCTGAATGTAAACTGGGCGGCCTCAAAGGAAGCAGCTGTGCTGTGTTCTGTATATTCAAAAATATATAACACAAAACAGTGACAGGAACGTTCCCACATATTCCAGCACAAACTTGTCAGTTGGAGAATTTAGTTCTGTTCAACAGCCGCCAAGCAGTGAAAAAACGAGCAGTTAACAATAGGTATCTTTCTGTTTACTTTACTTAGTTTACGAGCTTACTTCACTACATATTCCAAATATAGTTCATACTTACTACTACACTACATTGTCAATGACTACTCATTACTCACTATAAAATAAACATAAAAGAAAACTAAAAAACTAAAATGAAATAACAAAAATGTCCTCAATTCAAACTCACCTTTTCTGTGTACAGTACGTTCCGTGTACGTTGAACATAACAAGTCTGTTTACTTTTAATACTGAAATACAGTTATCATCACATAATTACCTTTGACACTTGAGTGCTCTTATAATGCCAGATACTTTTTGACTTGTACTCGACCGGTATTGTGAGATAAGGCTGCTTCCACCTTCACTGGAGTCATTATCCAACAGGTCATCCATCTGTGCTGTTATTTAAGTAGGAATCGTCATTCCCATTTCCTTCCCTCCCCTCCCCTCCCCTCCCACTACAGGCATAATCTATGGAGGACAACCTGGTGTGACTGGTGGATTATTTCAACAGAGAGTGACATGCGGCAGTGCCAATTCCGGCGCCTGTCGCACCATCAGAAGTGATGGATCCTCATAATGAAGAGCGTTAATTTAAAGTCACCTGCGGGCTACGGTAGGGCTGTCCCCCCGCCTGTGCAGAACTCTTCCTGCACCCCTGACAGAGGAAGGCCCAGGGAGGAGGGGAAAAGAGAGAGAGATGGTATCGGATTTGAAGCTCCGAGGCAGGTAATAAAATGCTACACTCCCACACACCAAGAAATGTGATTTCCCCAAGTACCCCTGGCAGACATTTTGAATTTCTCTCAGTAATGTATAGCCGCCGACCTATTCATAATAGAGGAGGCCCCGGTGACTACAGCAGCTCAAGCATGTTTTCTCCGCAGACTTTACAGTACCTGGTCAAAAGACCCGGTCAGCAGAGGGGCTTATCTTGCCGCCTTTACGTAATGCACTGTACCTCCGTACTGTCGGAACCGCGCCCCGCCTGGCTCCGCGCCTCATTGGTTGATGCCAGCCCCCTTCGCCCGTGCGTGGTGATTGGTGCGCCGCATATACAAGGCGCCCCCCCCCCACCCACCCACCCCCTTCGGTTTCCACGGTAATGCCTTAGCGCACTCGGGGACTGACGTGAAGGCTGCTGTTCAAAGGATCCGCCAAGGCAACTGTGGGCGCGCTGGGAGACAAGCTGTCTAATTCGGAGTGACGTGCATGTGTGAGGCGTTATCATAGCAGACAGGATCGCTGCAGAATAACCCCTCGCCGTTGATTCAAGGGGATTTATGGTGCGTTCACTACATTCACTGGGGAGAGACTGTTAGCGGGGGGGGGGGGGGGGGGGGTTAAATGTATAAAAGAAGAGGTTTCAGCCTTGTGGTTAAAACTAGAATTATAACAATGTTTTGGTTGGAAAGTCTGAGAGCGAGAAGGAGTGCCGGAGAGGGCTGGCGCTCTTCTCTACTCTCCTTCCCCCTACGGCTCTGCTCGGCTCACGGCGTTTCCCCCACCCCTCTTTCCCCTGTACATCAACAGCAGCTAGGGACTGAAATCTGGGCATCGGGGGGGGGGGAAGGGGGGCACGTAGAACGCGATTTAAGGACTATGCTGGGGCGATTCATCTACGGTCAAGAGGCAAGCAGCCTCTGCAGATCAGCGGTTGCAGATCAGCGATGGTTTAGCTCTGTCATGTATTTGTTTTTTTGCTGTTGTTACTCACGCTTAGCAGGCTCTGACCAGGGGCCCACTGCCAGCAACACCTGCCCTGGAACAAAATAGAGCAGTTAGATGGGGTCTGAAGCCTCAACATGGCCTGGTAGCAGGTGTCACTCCTGGATAAGCTCGACCTTGCGTAACGCTAGCATATTTCAATTTCCCCTTCAGTAGCTCGGCGGCGGAGGCGGCGTCCGGAGAGGGGGGGGTTACGTTACGGAGGCGGCTGGGCTGTCCGCGGGCATGGGGCCCAGGGTAGCTCTCTATCCAGGCCACTGGAGCGGCGGGGGAGGGGGGGGTGGGGGTGGTGGTATGGCCCTGGGCTGGAACTAAGCCCGGCGCCTGCTGCTGTCAGCCTCGGTGACACTGATCCCTCTCCCCTGCGCCACTGCAGAACCTGAATAAAGTAGCGGCCAAGCGGCAACCTCCGCTGCTGAAAAAAAATGTAAGAAGTGCCACCATCTGCAGTTTGTCGAATGGCCACTTGAGACAGGCTCCAAAAGTGAGTCAATCCCCACAGACCCCCCCCCCAAGTCAAAATGTCGAACTTTAAATCAGAAATAAACATGTTTACAGCCTGGTACATAAAACAGTACAGTATTATCAGTTGAAATTATACTAAGGCATAAAATAATGCATAATTAAGGCCGTGGCTGATTTGAGTGACAGCTGGGTGCCAGGTGTTCAGGTGTCCAGCCGCTAGCTGTCTCCTATGCATCACCTCAGCTAATTGGAAGGGCTGAACTTGACTTGCCCGGCCGTATTGGGGCTACATAGGCGGAGCCAGGCACCGCCAAGATGGCGACGGCCAGAGCCAGCACACTTGAGCTTCAAACCCGTTCTTCAGAAAACCTATTGGTGACTGCACTGTAAAAAATAATAATAATAACAGATTTGGGACCAGCAGAACTCGGTGAAGTTACCTTGTAATTTCCAGTGGAGTTTAATAAACGGGGCATTTTACTGTAGCTGAAAATATCAGAGGTAAGGCAACGATTGAATCGGAATTTTTCTTTTTTCTTTTTTTACAGCGGGAAATCAAGGTCTTTTAATTTCTGCCACTCACCCCCACCTGTCCCCACCACCCGGTCCCGCTGCGCTTGACTTTCACTGCCAAAAACTATTATACCTTCTACGTGGCGGGGGAAATTCTTTAGTGCCACTTCCAGGTCAGAGCAGTAGAACAGCTAATATTTAAAACACCAGTGGCTTGTTTTAATGCGTGGCAATGGGGACTGTGTCAATCTAGTCAATCTAGGGACCGTGATGGTTGACTAAACAGCACATTAGAGCTTAAATTATTTCCCCTCCCTAAGTACGCCAGCTTTGAGCCTTTTACCGAAGGGCAGGGGGGGTGCCGAGAACATTTGTAAATGCATTTTAATATGTATGGTAAGAACGATTTGGAACAGACAACCTTGAGAACAGGCAGGCAAAGTCTAAATCCTCCACCCTCATTTCCCGACGTCCAGACCCAACTCTTACATTCCACATATTCAAAGAGCCAGATAGAGTCCACTGCTCCATTATCCAAATATCCAGAGTCAGCAAGCAGGATTTGAATGGGGACCACGTGACTGGACCTTATTCCCGTGATTCTACTGAGCTCCGGGTGTGCCAGCTCAACAGTAGACTGCTGCAGTGCGGTCTCGCATTTTGCTGGGACGATAAATGGCCAATTTGCAATTCTATTATTAATTACCAAACGTGGTCAATAAAGCAATGAGATGTGATTAAGCAGTGCGATGGCCCCGGACGGAGCTATCGCACTGCGTTTCTACCACCACTGGACAGTTGGGATATAGTCAACCGCCTCTGGTTCGTTTTATGTCGGAACCGTTTGATGCCTGTCGAGGCAAACGCTCTCCGCCATTACGAGCTATTGACCAGACACAGAATGGGAAAATAAAAAATGAGAGTCCACTGGAATCGGTTTGAAAACATGTAATAACTGTGAGGTGATAGGGGTCAAGTGTCTTCACTCCATCTTGAGTTGAGACAATTTGATACAAAAGATGGATCGGTTTAGATTTTTATTTTTTTTTACCACTAGATGTTATTGCTGAGAAAGGCTGCCTCATCATTTTACAGGTCAGGTTACCCCCCGGGCTTGAAACCCCAGACAAATAAAGCTCTGACAGGTGAGAGCTAAACTGTTTGAGAGCTAAACATGATCGTCAGTTGGGCATATTTGGTAAAAATTAGTCTTACATACAGTATGTTCAAGATTCAAAGTCTTTGTGTTGTTTTTTTAGTTTGTACCTATAGAATCTATATACTGTAAGAGTAAAATCAATGTAGTATTATTAAAAGGTACAGTCCTTGGTTGCATAGGCGTAGAATATTTAGAACACATTGCATTCCCCCCCCCCCAATAAAAACATGAAAGAAGCATTGGGGGCCGCCCAGTGACTTTGGAGTATGTGTATGTTTGTCTGACCGCTCGACCTGTGTGAGCCATAATCCCCAAACTAGAGTCTTCTGGGCTCGGACTGTTCCGTCTCACCGCCCTGCCCGGCACCCATTGCTCACAGCCATACGGCGTAAGCATAAATGGGCCTTAACCGTTTATGTGCGCACTGGTGAGAAATACCTCTTTTAACCATCTCCTGCTACAAAATCTGTCACCCGCAGGCAAGGGGCCGGGGGGGATGCTATACGCTGACATGGGTGCCACTAGACCCAACCGACCAGTTCGGTGATTCCAACTGTCATGGCTTGTGTGTAGATTTACATTTTGGAGCCCAAGGTTTTTGTTTTCCCGAATTATTTAGAGGCTTTAACAAGGTCTCATTCTCTAATAGATTTGATCAAGATTTTAATGGTTATGGCCAAAATGTGTTGTATTCTGGTTTTTAGTCAGCTTCTATAACTTGGTGAGATGTAGGCCTACAGGATTCCTAAAAATCATCTTAAAGCCCAAATATGTGTGATATGTTTTGAATGTGCAGAAGGTTTTGAACATAATAAAGTCCAGGGGTTTATAAATGAATGAAAATGAATACATTTAGGCCTATCATTGACGTGAATAGGTGTCACATGCACATTTTGTGAGATTACTTCCCCAAACAAAAGACACAAAAGAGGACAGAAGAGTAAATCATGCCTATGTGTGTGTTCAGCAGGGATACTATTAAATGAGAAAAGATGATCTACAGGAGAATATTTGAAAGCAATACTGCCTGAAAGCCTTGCTGCATTATATTCCATTATATTTTGAATCGTCACCTGGTGCCTCAATTTTGTTTTCCTTTACACGAGTAAAGACATTTCCACCATAAATTGATGCAGAAAAGACACAAATTCTGCATACAAATTCACCAGAATGCAGGAAATGAATTGTGTGACACTAAAAATTGCCTGAGGGAGGACCCACAGACCTACTATTAATGTGTCCCCCCCCCCAGAACCTCACATTTGAGCTAACACTAGCCATATTTCAAAACGCAACTGTCCGCAAAGTGAGTGACTGCACAGGGAGGAGTAGAAATTAGTGTCAACATAGGAGCTCTGTGGGGGCAGAATTGAGGTGTTTACCCTTTAAAGTTTTGAACTGACAGTTGCACTCCAACTGATACTTTTACATTTTTGGAACGTAGCCTACTGTATCTCTCTTCACCTCTTCCTCAATTGTTTTAAATACGAGGAAGAGGTGAAGACAAGAGATTAGGGCAAGGTGACTCACCTGCTTGTAGTAGCTGAATTAAAAGAAAATGCTTTTTTTTAAAAATAAAGAACGGTTCTGTATATAATTTGAAAAAAGTGACAAGCCATACAAATCGAATGAGGGAAGCGAATTAATAATTCAGATCGTTGCTGAGACAGAGAGGGAGAGAAAACAGAGGAATAAGAAATCTGATCCCCAGTGTCTGTCTAGTTCTCCGTCTTTACTAGTTTGGTAAAATCTGGGACACCGAGATATGTGTTTATAATTCCTGCGAGAGTAATTTAGCAAAATATATCCTATTCCAAAGAAATTTTTTGCTCAGATGGAAATACTGGGAATAATGATTATGTCTCGGCACACCTCGTACGAGGCCAAATATGCCGTATATTTAGCGTACATTTTTGCAATAAATTCACAGTCAGAATCAAGAGTGCAAAGTTACAAAGCGAGCCAAGCATCAATCAAATTTTCTTTTTTGTTCATTTAAGTTTGCTTAATAACCCTCCATAAATAGTAACCAGTAGTTTGTAAAATATTAGACTTTTAGATTTGTTTTAGTTTGTCTAGTGTGATAAAGGCAGGCTCAAGAATATTTGTTGGGCGATAACCTGAAATTTACCAATATATAACGTTTTAATTCTCTCAATTTTAAGACTTTGACTGAATGACTTTATTGTCAGTATATACGTATTCCTAAAAACAAAGAAATAATATTTTCTCTCTGCTTTGATCCATTTGAAGCCCTTTCTGTCCGTATGAGCGAGAGGTTAACAACCCAATCTTTTGCAATAAAGACCAAAGTGATTCCACAGAGGTGGGCTTGACCTTAGCAATCTCCTTGTGGAATACACAGTAACAAAGTTGACTTGTTTATTGTTTATCGCCCCTCTTCCTGCGTGCCCTCCACCCATGCTTGTTGTTCATTTGCTCGAGATGTCCTTTCCCCTTGACCGGGGCTCTGGGTGCCAACAACGCCGGGGTGGGAATTATTTTGGTTGCGCCCTCTGCCTGTCTGGGGGGGTTTGTAAAGACCCCGTAGCTACGATTGTCCTCTTCCGTGCCACTCCCCAAAGCTTCCGGAGGATTAGCTTGTCTTTCCCCCTTCACCCTCTTCTCTGCCTCCACCTCTTTTGCTTTACCGCTCATCACAACTGTGTACTGTAAGGCATGCTAACGCGTGCCCGCTAACGCTAGCACACGCGACCCCCAGGACATGCTTTTAGGCAGGCCTGCATTTGCGCTCGCTCACACACACACACACACACACACACACACACACACACAAATACAGCCCCGTGCACGAGCCGGCAGCCGTTTCCCTGGCGTGGCAGGGATTTGCAGTCCTCTCCCATGTGTACCCGGTGGCGTTCGCCCGATAAGCTTTATCCTGCCAGTTTCTAGCTGGCTGGCACTAAAATGCGCGTGAAGCCGCCGAGGCCCCGGCTATTATTATTCATGAAGATCATTATTTTGCAACTGCCTGTGTTCTTTTGCTGAATTAGCTGGTGCTCCCAAACTGCACGCAGCCTCTAGTATCACCGTGTAACACTCTCCAAATTAAGTATGTGTGCACTGTTATAAGATTAAAAAAAAAAAAGTGCTGCTGACAAGCGCTTCGGCTCGGCCGTCTCTAACACTTGATCGTATGTACCCTCCACTAATTGGTGTAATGTGCAGTGAAATAAGGCGGGCTGTTGTTCTGGTAAGGGCAAAGTCTGGACAGATCATGCCTCTGTGTCTCATTCACTTAGGTACACTGAACTAAAATAACATCTGAAGCCTACTAAGCCTACTAAACGATTCATAGAATTTGGACAGGGTAGTCTAGTGGTCTGGGTGTTTGACTCCCGGCCGGAAGGTCGTGGGTTCAAGCCCCGCAGTTGGCCTATTCGTTAGCATCGTCAGGCAAGATGCCTAAACCCAACCTGCTCCTTGTAATTGTATTCATTGCACATTGCTTTGGATAAAAGCGCCTGCTAAATGACCTGATTGTATTAAAATCCAAATATCACAGTCTGTTTAAGCGCTTTGTGTTTTAGAAAACAATCACATTCACTGGTATGTTTATCTCACGCAGCTTTATTATCGTGCAGCGCCTCCACAAGCAAGCCTTACATCTCAGCCTGTTTGTAGCAGTTTTATGTGCATTTATCTATTTAGGTCATGTGGGAACTTATGGATTTTTTTTTTTCCTCTGCTTGCATTAGGCTGAAAAATTGTGTTTTTCAGAAGGCCTCACACGCTTGGAGCAGCAGGGAAATTACTTGCTAAAATAAAATCAACCTTGCACCTCTCGCAGTTAGAGATTGGTGACTAATAAAGTAAGGTTTGCATTTGCCAAGGATGTACAATGTGTATTTTAAGAAGACATTTGAGATTAAGTTTCCTTTAACCCTTGACAAACTCAAACGCTACAAACTAGAGAGCTGAAACTTTAATTTATTACACCACACCACTGTGCAGACCCAAACATGGACTGTTTGAACTTTTGATCTTAATCAAAAAATGTCCCCCAAAGAAATAAGTCATTGTGGCTACTGGGAGCTGAATCGCTGCGAAACACTTCTTCTTGCTGTGGTGATAATAGAAAGCCCTGTTGTAAACAGTGAACCAACCGTGAGTAGTAGGCCGGCTTTTGGAAAGTTTGGGGTCATAATGTCGCTCTGTCTAACACAAAGGATAACTACATTATATTTCTTGGCAACGTGAAATTCAAGGCTGCCTCGGTTGTAGGCCCGCGGTTCATGCCCGCTGCCTTTCATGAACATTGGAAGGATTTCTAGTGTGTGGTGATTGGTTAGGGTATTTGACGCCCAGCCGGAAGGTCCTGGGTTCGACCCCTGACATGGGATAAGCATCCTTGGTACCTAAACCTGCTCCTTAACACTTGTGCTCACTGTGTATGCGTGTGTGTGTGTAACGGATGCCAGCGGTACAGCAGAGTGCTGCGCTGTGCAGGTTAAAACCTCACTCCCCGACACCTTAACAGACGTGTTAGCGACAGACGCTAGGGCCCATTGGGGTTTAGCCTCCCTTACTAACACGTCCGCCTCCCACGCCGGGGAACCGGGTTCGAGTCCGGTGCATGCGTCGTACACTGTATGCACATTAGCCAAGTACGTGTTCACATATGAGGAATTTGTCTCCGGTGTTTCGTTGCTCTCAATGTACTAACATAGAACATTTAATAAAAAATAATAAAAGTAAGAATTCAAGTTGTGAACAAGAGTATCTGGGTCTTAATGTGCCCCCAAGATAGCATCTGAATCACCTCCATGTTCCAGGTGATTATTTAGGTGGGGCTTGGAGCAGACGCCAACAGCCCTATACAGAGATGCGGCCCCTGGGCCCCCCCGGCTTCATCCATACAGCTGGGCACAGCTTAGCTGCAGCCCAGCCCTCCATGATGGAGGCCTACATAATCATGATGAGCCGTAACAATGGCCGGCTCAGCGGCGTGGCGCGGCCAGGCGAGTGGCCAACCGGTCAATGCGAACGCCCAAGCCCCGCCCACGTGACCTACATGTGGGGGGACGGGACGACGCAGACGGGCCGACTGTCAGGGTACATATACTGTTACCCTGGAGACTGTCGTTAGGCGCATATGTGTTTTGAATAATGAGAGCGTTAATTCACAATGCAGATTAAACCAAATTAGGTCCCGTTCTAAATATAACCTGATCCTTCTTTCTTTATCGTTATTTTTACTCTTTTTGCGTTTTTATTTCATCTATAAGTGAATACATTTCATTAAGGGATGTCCAAAGATACTTAGGAACGTTAAATACAAAAGTTCAGTTACATTTTAAATCTGTAACATCCGGAGTCGCGCCTGGGAAAGGTGCTCTCCCCTCCCGTTTCTCGCTCGCCGGGTGTACTAACTCCACCACCGGCCTGCAGGCGCCAACAAATCCAACGCACCCCATCCACACACCAGACTCTCATCTGCAATCATCATTACATGCACCTGCTGACTATGGGGGGGTATATTTACTGGGGTTTGTGTTGTCTTTGTCTGTAATTGTCGCTATGCTGACGCTTGTTTTTCTATATATACGTGTTTTCGTAATAACTGCTCTCCACTCTGACTGACCACCTGTGACAAAATCATACAAAGTTCTGTTGGTAGAAATTCTTGCAGTTGATACCTCAACCACATCCTTCTGGCCTCGTTTTAAATTGTCAAGTGTACCCGGTGACTACAGGCCTTTTTAAACAGAACATACCAGTACAAATACTAGGGCAGGATTTCGCACAGCTCATGGCCAGTATGCATGAAATACAAGACTGTTCTTCACAAACGTTGCAAGATGCAAAAGTTGTTTTGCCTCAGCAATTATGAAAATAAATTATATTCTTATTGTGCATGACTGTAAACTCCTTAGTTCAAAATGCAATTACACAACAAGTCTGTAAGACATCTCAGACAGAGTCGGGTCCCGAGACAGACAGACAAGTTATTTCAACACATCTGTTTTGCCGCCTGAGCTTGTTTGAAGTGTTATTCCGTTACAGAATGTTAACTGAATACCATCAAAGGTGAAGATTAATTATGCAGAATCTCACAGAAGGAGGTATCATTAAAGCATCTAATTTTTGGCAGTATCCATCTGTGAGCATAATACCTTGGTGTAAAGATGGGTTTCGGCATCCATCATTGCTGTGTTGTTTTAACAATCTATTCATGTTGGCGACGTGCCGGCGTCTCTCAGTCCTGTTCTGGTTCTGCGTTTCTCGTTATTATTTTGTCGGGGCATGATACATACATTTTACGACCATAACAAAAGGAGTGGCTCGTCGCCTTTTATCTTTGGGAGTTATTTTAATTCTTTGAGTTGCTCTGCGTTCCCCTGAATGCAGCGCCCAACGTGAAGCCGTGAGTGAAGCTGACAACTGTCTCATTCATTTGCAGCCAACGTTGAGTTTTAGAAGTTGGAAACAGAACCCCC
>JAODLI010011676.1:8703-25366 GCA_027575585.1 Percopsis omiscomaycus | reverse complement strand
AGGTCAGAGGTCAGGGTGTCGGACTCCCAGCCGCATGGACACAAGTTCAAGCCCCGAAGCTGGTCTACCTGTAAGCATTAATTATTGGGGAAGTCTACATTTATTTTTCAGGGTTTGTGTGTATACACACTAAAAGGTACTGGGTCCTTGTGAGAGTCTGCCATACTCACTGGTAGCATGCTCTGAGACTAGCGGCAGGCTCTCCTCTCCATTGCGGATGGCGTAGACGCTGAAGCTGTGAAGAGTCCCCGGCTGGAGGTACGGCACTTCAATGTAGGTGTTCTGGCTGGCGGGTAGCCTCATCTCCGTCTGAGGTGTGCCGTTCTCATCCACGGGGGTCACGGTGACCCGGTAGCCTGACACAACGCCGGTCGGTCCAGTCCAGGCGAGAGCGATCTTACTGTCCGACACCTCATAGAACTGAAGTTCGGTGGGTGGGTCCACTTCCTCTGTGGACAGGAAACAACCCCCGTAGGAGGTTAGTAAATTAACTTTATGATGTATGAACATATAAGCCTCGATTCAAATCAGGTCAACAACATTCGTGGTATTATTCAAAAAGCAACCGAACATCCCAACTAAAGCCTGTGGCATTAACTGACACTCTTTGGACGGAACTGTTTGAACAGAAGATACAAGCACTTCACAGTGAGGCAAATCAGGCGGGGGTTTGAGATGACATCATTTGTCTGGATTACAGATAATTACAGGGCGAGGGGAGTACGCATGAGGGGAGAGGAACGCACGATATATACACATGGGGTGTGACGATAGACACATTCCAAGTGAATTTCGATTTAGAGGTCACAATTCCGTTTGATTTTTGATTCTTTATGGACTACAGTATTTTATAATACTCTAGAGAGAAAAAAAGGATCGCATTCACTTCACTGTTGCCTCCAGCTCCGCTCTGCCCTTCCACTGATTGGCGCAAGCATGCACATGACTTTGCTTGTCCAATAGGAATGCCAGAACTAAGAGAAGCATGTGTAATGTTTGTGTGCAAGAGCAAAAGAGAATCGAGAGTTTCGATACACTGTCCTGAATGGTTTTTCAATACACCCCTAGTACAACTATATAGAGACAAATACTGTATGTACTCACAGAACACCCTTACACTCAAATAATGTGAAAAATCTCAGGGCAAGGAGGGATACGAGGGAAGAAGGGGGAGGAGAGGGTTTAAAGCTGGAAGGTTAGCAGACTACACATTTCTTTGGCCTAACCTTTTTTCTCTCTGCCCATTTGTCAAAGTGCATATCAGCCGTGGAACCGGCGTAAGCCAGCAGAAGGTTTATGAGTTTATCCAACAATCGCAGCACACTTTCTTAGGTCATATATCTTTAGGCATTTCACTAAGGATACACAAACAAACACAGGCATGCAGACCAAAGCACATACTAGACGTATTTCACTGCCCCGTGTGACACACACACACAGACACAAGTTTGCAACATCTGCTCCATTGGTCTGACAGTATGTCAGCTCTGGCGTAATGGACCATTTTACATAATGCCAGTCACACAGGAAAAAAAAGTTGTGAACAGCTGTGAACTCAATGGCTTTGACTTCTCAATTGGAAACTCTCGGAGCAAAGAGTATTGGAACATAGAGTAAAATCACCACACTCAAGTTAGGACAGATGATTGACACATCAATGATACATGCTGATGGTTGATAAGGAATCCCCTTGACAAACTACAGACAACAGTACAGTACATTTCATTAGCTGCTGTTCCAGTGTCATAGTCCCTGGCAGGTCTAGTGCTCTACAGGTTCAGGACACAGTCAGTAGTCTGAGCTGCGTTATTAATTTGAGCTGCAAACAGAAACAGATGGTAATAAGTCCTGTGTACATGTTAGCTGTGCACTCTCCACTTGAAAGTTAGCTGGCATCAAAGAAAATAAGAGTGGAAGTAAATGTGCTTCTTACACACTTGTTAAGTGCGGCGTCATTTCTAAAAAGAAGAGTCTGTGAAGGGACAAAACTACTTTTAACACACTGTATGCTAAAATTCAAGCCAAGTCAATGTAGGAAAGCTAAACAAAAGAATCACTTAGTCAATATTATAAAAAGGCTAATATAGTAATTTCCCTACAAGCAAATATTACACAGAAAAAAAACCACTGCCAGCGTCTGTGAATACTTAAAAGACGAAGACAAAGCTACAACATTCTTCTACAAAGTGGGAGTGCCTGACCATGTTACTCTAACATACAACCGAATGATTTCAGGGAGAGCATGAATATAAAGTGGACTGTAGAATGCAAAGACAGAAAAATAAAGTGTGTTATAGACATTTCCCCAACCCTCCCAAAGAAAAGATTTAAGTTTGTTTTTTTACACAGTGCATATACACAAAAAAATAAACAATAAACTTAGTTTAGTTGCTTCAAATACTGGTCTGCGGCCCAGTCTTTCACTCATAATCATCAGCAAATCAGCAACTCATTTTCTTACCTGGCAGTGGGTCTCCAGCAGTGTTGACCTGCACAAAGATGGGTTCACTCTCCAGGCTGTCCTCCACAGCGTAGATACTGATGTTATACAACGAGCCAGGTCGGAGGTCGCTCAGGGTCACAGAGGTCGCCGTGTTGGGCAGGGTCAGCTCCGTGCTTTCACCCTCCAACGATGGCGTATACACCACACGATATCCTGTGAGAGGGAGAGCGTTCTAATGGTGAGATGACCTATTAGCCATGCTTGGGCAGCTCGCCCAATACCGCAGGTTGTTACACACCAGTGATAGGAGCAAGCGGTTTGTCCCACGTGATCACAATAGACGTCTCTTCAATTTCTTCCACCTCGTGGTCAATAGGGGCATCGGGCGCTGTGAGAAGGAGAGCCGTGTTGATTTGTGTGGCGCTTTTAACTGTTGATATATTTTTTTTGTTGCCCTGCGTGACGTTGTGCTCACCAGTTGTCTGTATGGTAGTAAAAATGAGGTTATCGCCGCCGTCTGTGACTTCGTAGACGTTGACGTTGTATTTCCTTCCGGGGAGAAGCTCACTGATGTTCACCGAGGTAGCTGTGCGAGGCAGGTCTGAAGATAGCACATTGACATATTGCATCAGTCAACCGTTCATGATTACTAAAGTCGGAAATCAGATTTGAGATCTCTAAGCAACTTCCAGTGGTCCAATAAGCAGTCCCCCCCCCCCCCAACCCCCCAAACAAAGCAAAACAGTAGTTTATGGACTGTATACTGACAAATACTGGTGTAGATACAGCTGTGCCATTGCTAACCTTATAGCAACAGTTACATGACAACCCCCATGGCAGAGAGACACTATGAAAATACATATATGGCTCTGGGGAAAAATAAGAGACCACTTCACTTTTTAAAAATATAATGATATAAATATACATATATAAAATAGAAATAATTGTATAAATAGTCAAACCAGAGAAACTGATAATTGTGCAGGGGTCTCTTAAATATTTCCAGAGCTGAATATATACATACATATCCACACATTTATCTAGTACAACTTTGCATAGTGGACTTATAATAACATGTCACACACAAGTCAAGCGTAAAGTCATTTCCCTGTTAAGTGTAAGTGCACCTAAATCGTTCAAGAAATTATGCCAATACGTTTCTGGTGACTCAATACGCACATGTATGCAGTGTGCTCATGGCATGCATACTTTTGTGTGTGTGTGTGTGTGTGTGTGTGTGTGTGTGTGTTTGTGTGTGCGCGTGTGTGAACACTGACCAAGCACCATGGGCTCTCCTATGCCCTGTCCCTGCTCAGTGAGCTCGTACTCCACCCTGAAGCCGGACACGGTGTCGGAGGCCGACACCCAGGAGATGACGAAGCTGCTGGAGGTGATCTCCGTCACCGACTCTGAGGTGCCAACTACAGGAGGGGACAGGGTGGTCTCCCCTTCTGAAGGAGCCACTAGAGACAGAGGGATTGGTTAAATAATCACTCCTTCAACAGCCCAATACAGACATTACAACATTAACATGAACATAAAGTCAACCTAGGCCTATTTATTTACAAAGCCTCATCATGTTAGTCGGTTATTGCTAGACAGGTAGGTCTAGTTAGTTATTGTTTATTGTTATTCAACCCGCTTTTGTCAGTCAAAAGCATGTGTAAAACAAAAAGACCGTAACGGTTTCTCACATGATCCGTAGGTAGTAGAGAAGTCGAAGCTCGTAACCTCTCTCTGTCCAAACCTCAGCACGCTAATAAGCTGACCCTCGTAGGTGATGCCGGGCTTCAGGCCGGAGATGGTGTAGGAGTTGAGATGGCCAGGGATCATCACCTCCCTCCACTGGGTGTGAGAGTTTTTCTGTCCCATCACGCAAGAGAAGGGAAGGTTTAGGTAAAGCGGTGGTAAGTGTACAGTAAGATTACATTAATACATATTTTAAAACCTAAATAAATTCATATTTGGACAGGGTATCTCCAATTAATTATGTGAGACATTACTGGTACTTGTGTGTGGGGTGAAGGGACCTGCAGTAACTCGGTCTTCCCCTTCTGGCCAATAGATTAACACTACATCATTAAAGCGGCATCAAAAAGGATGACATGGGAAATTGCCGACCCCTCTGGCCACGTGATGAAATAGCATCTGGAATTTTATTTAATTTTAGTTGTATGTATATATTTAATTTTCATTGTTTTATCTACTTTAGTTTGCATGAAAAGTGGATTTGTTAATGTCAGCGAGACCGAATGCAGTCTCTGCTATCGTACTAACTAAAAACATAAACCGCATAACATATTATATGTATTTGATATAATAATGCTTATGTCTTTTCCTCCCTGCGGAAGGCTGAACTGTGCTGATGTGGAGGAGTTTGGTTTACCTGTCTCCATTTGAGGATGTACTGGGTGATGTGGGCAGAGGACGGGGCATTCCACTGGATAGGGTGAGAGTTGGGCTGGTTGCCTGACTCAGTTATGATCACCTGTACAGGACGTTGACCGCCTACAAAATAGAGACAAGAGACATTAGGCATTAAGATACGTAGGCTTTCCTGGAGTAGGAGAAATTTAAACTTTTCTGACATCGTGGTTGCATCAAAATATGGTTATAAAGCTGCAGTTTCTTATAGGCCAACAATATTCATTAAGCAACATCAGCATTTATAATGAACGCCTGACAGCACTTTCCTGAAAAAAACAGAGAAAGAACAAGGTAGTTGGATAGAAAAAGAGGAAAAACTAACACAGTTATGCAACATTCCAGTTCAAGTTTTAACAGTTGGAAGGGAAAATGCTTGTAGTCTCTCCTACTCACAACTACCCGTTTTCACTCTTTTGTATGCTCAACTACTGAGCCAAGTTTAAACTATCATTCCTTTTAATTTAACCATGATACACAAGTCTTTATGACATCTTGGAATTAATAAAAACATTTGATGTGTTTTCATATCTGTCTTTCGTATTTATCTTCACAAATCTTTGTATTTTAGACATATATATATATATAACTGCATTATCTGGCATTAATATCAGAATGCTCCTTTAACTCAACAATCCCATTTTTTTAAAATAACATCAACAGAAGTCATATGGCAAACAGACTACTGAAATAAGCCACGCTGATAGAAACTGGTAGCCTCTATAAAGAAACTGAGGTTTTCAAACCGCTTTTCTAAATAGCAGATCTGTAATAAAAGTTTCTGAGCAAGTGGCTTGGTTAACCAGAAGTCGCTAGCAGATAGACGGGCCTCAAAAACAATCTGGGACCAATTACTGCATATTACAGGCCCACGGGCCACTGACAAGGGCAGGGGTTAGATGAATCAGATGTGATACGCACATACAAATGGGTATACACTTGCATGTGTCTGCAGACACACAAACGCGCAGAGGCGAGCACGCTAAACACACATCTGAATTTTAAGCGAGCTAGCGTAGACAAATGGAAGCGGACAAAACCGGGCACCTCTGGGTGCACACGCAGGAATGTGAATAGTGATGAAAACAATAAAAAAAATGATAAAATGCTGAAAAGGGAAACAGATATGTCAAAGAAAACATTTAACGACCTCTCAGGTCGTCCAGCTCTGTTTGGGAACAAATGGTAGGACTTCGCAGCGACACACGAAAAAAAATCCTACACGTGTTGAATTTATGGCCTTTTATGGCCTTTTACCCAGTTAGCAAACTGACTTGGGGGTTGTAGCTGCCTCATGCTGCCCTTAAATCTGAAGGAGTACTATATGCCCAAACACACACACACACACACACAAGTTCACAGCTGGATGCTATTACAGCTATCGTTTGACCAAGTTCGCGCCAACCTGCTTCCAGCTTCTCTCGCAAAGCAGCAGTTCCTTATGTAAGACTCCCGAAATCCCATATGCAAGGCTCTTGGAACCTTAGGTTGGTCTTAACAATAACACTGAAAACCACGGCTCACATTGCGCTAATGTCTGATATATATTAAAATCAACAATAAAAACAATGTCCATAAAATCTATATTCACTGTAGATGGAAAGGTTACCAACATCCTTCATGTTTGGTTTTGTGCATGCAGCAAACAACACTATATCAAATCTAAGAAAGTAAGCTACAGTGAAAGGTGAATCGATTTAAAAGAATCAGCTCAAAGATGCATTCACAAAAAAATGGAGGGAAAGTACACCCATGCCCTGCAAATTTGAACAAATCTTGGGGAGCACCAAGAGGTAGGTTGCAATTCCACAGAACAAGGAATGCAGAACTCAGTAAAGTTCAGTAAAGTAAACAAATGAAAAACTCTCACAGGATTTAGCTCTGCACACAAACACCATGCCCCTTTCTCCCCCTCTCTCTGTCCCCCTGCCTGGGCCACACTGAAACAAAGACTCAAAGATAATAAATGCTAACTGTGCTTAGAGAGTCACCTAATGTTACGTGGATAGCATGAACCGGCGCGTTTTTACGCCTGCGTTTTGAATGTTTCTGTGCCTGCATGTGCGCACGCACGTGTGCTGAGGTGTTTAGCACAGCTGTGGCAATAAGAGGGGGTAGCGCCACATGCTAGCAAGAACAAAGGCTCAGGACAGAGGGGGATATTTGTAAAAGAGGAAATCACAGCCCCTCCCCTCTCTCTGCCTGTTCCACATCAAAGTCAAGGGCTTTTTTTCCAAGGTGACTTGAACAAATGTATTTCACTGCAGTTTGAGAATATTCTGTAACGTCAGACGATTTTTCGAACAGTCTCCGTTTGTGTGTGTATAGCGTAGTGTATAGTGTATAGCGAGTGTGTCACCCTGTGTTGCTGTTCATGTATGTGTGTGTTTGTGTGTGTTTGTGTGTGTGTGTGTGTGTATTCCTGCAAATGTGTGCGTGTGTGTCTCTTTACCAGGATAGGTCTTCTGGGGGTCGCAGCCGAGCTCTCCGAGACCGTTGCCATAGCAATAGCACTTGTACATGATTCCGTTGATGACCTTATCCCACGACTCCCCGATCTGGTAGAACACTCTGGTCTCTGGCTCCTGACACTGGTCTGGATAAGATCATGTTAAAACCATGAATAGGCAGGACTTAGACACAACGCAGACATCCCCGCAAAGTATCGCTCCCCGTATGGTACCCCCTGGAGCAGTCCCATGGACCAGTTCCTCCCTTAGAAAACAGATTTTTTAAATTTTCCTCCTACGGTGTATTATAGCAGGTGAGAACAACAACAATCTATTCATATAAAATGAGCGGCATGCAAACGCACCAATGGCGTCGCACTTCCAGCGGCCGCGGCCCTGTCCAAAGCAAGTGCAGTTCATCTTGTAGCCTTCCTCGTGCTGTTTCAAGAAGGTCTGGTTCACCTCATAGGTCAGAGTGTCCACAATGCACTGGTCTGGATGGGTGAAACAAACACCACACCCAAACACATGAAGGGAGCCCCATACACATACAATTGTGTGACTAAATGTCATTATATTCATTTATAAATAGCCTATTACCTATTTAATATCTTTGCAGGTTTTCAAAAAAGATTGAACTATTTAAAACTACTTAGTACAGACTTCCGTTGTTCTGAACAGTACAGGTGGGGCTTCAGGGGAGAATGCAGTCGCGTAAAGGGTTGGTGTGCTCAGGTGGGACCTTTCACCTTTCAACTGAGAGCAGGATATTCACATGTCTATGCATTAAACCCCCTGTCTCACACACACTCACACACACCTTTAAGTTGGGAATAGGCAATACAACTCCATTCTCCACGTCCATTGCCGACACAGGTGCATCGCATCATGTGACCCAGGACATCGTGGACTTTGTCCCACTGGTCCCCGACGCGGTACATAACCCCCTCGCTGGACGTGCACACTTCCTCGTGGGCTAAAATACACAGAAGCACAAACACACAGACACACACAAAGTCAAGTTTATATATATATTGAGCACCCCTACAATAGCTGGGTTTACATGCACACTTTTTTGTCATTCCGATTAAACTGTGTGACATGCGCACATCATGCCTCTTCCTCGAGGGCTTTGTTTGGCACGTCTTTTACTGTATCAGCTCAAGATATCCATCTAGGAGGATGCTTCTCGCGGAGCCGACGCTTTTTTTCCCTGTCTCGCCTCGCGTTTTTGAAGCTTTTATTTACAGAGTGCAATGGAAATACATTGTAAAAGCAGAAATACACTACAAATAATAATTTAAAAGAAAACCTTTTGCATGGTTTTTAGCCCTGCCCCCTCCGACTGTTGTTAAACATAGTATTCCTACAACTTTGTTGCCTGAATTGTCATAATATGTTGATACATTCAGGATTCTGTATAACTGTCCTAAAACCAGAAATCAGTGGATCAAGGTCCGCACAAAGAGTTGTAGTAATCAAATAAATCGCTTACATCGTACAATTATTTTGATCAGTTTATGAAAATGTTTAAACTACCCGTCTGCGACCGGTGGAAATTTGTGCCAAACTGAAATCAGGCCTTTTTATTCTAATTGAGGCATTTATATGGAGCATTTTTATTTGGTTTGGGATTTTAAACCTGTTAAAATCTGAATATTAGGCTCCATGTAAACCCAGCTAATGAGGAGTCAGACTGTAAAGATGTGGTGATACTTCCTGGTTCAACTTGTATTGGTTTCAAATTAACATTTTGAGTCATATGACATGAACTAAATGCTTTGTTACACACACTGCCAGCAAGCTTTCCTAATAGAGGTACAGGCATACAGAAAGGAATTCTTTAATATTGTGCAGCGGAAAGGCTGTATTTCCCATTGGTGATCATTGATTGTACCCTACTATTCTTACACCCGTCTTTGAGATACCACAACCACCTGTGTCTGCTAAAAGGTAAATTTCCCTTGGATAAAAAACAGATGTCAGCATGTATGTGTCTGTGTGTGTGTGTATCCTCCATATGTTAGCAACTAATTAAAAGGAGATGAGCAGTGTGTGTGTGGACAGAAAAATTGCGTCAGACCGAGGGACAAGCAGAGACTTGTCAGAGTGTGTATGTGTGTGTCTATTTATGAGTGCATATAAATAAATGTAAAACTATCTGTGTAGGATGACATTGTGGACGGAGCCAGCTGTCCGGGACTCCAACCATGCAGAATCAAACTTTGCTTCCTGGGACTGGAACTTTTTTTTGAGACTATAGAGGCTTAGGATCTTTGGCAACTTAGGCAAATATTCGAGGGTTTAAAGTGCACCTGGAGATGAAGCTAAGATAGCTTAAGTAAGAATCAACATAAGGCCTCTGAATTGCATTACTACTATAATAACTACATAATTAGAACATTTTCTGTTGGAACATACATAGTTGCTATGGTCAATGACTGTAAATCTCTAACTTGGTCAATACATACTTTACATGGTACACGTTATAATTGGATATATTCCAAATATTTGTTTAAATTCACTGTAAATGTGCATGCAGGGCCAAAAAATTGTGCCTCCTCTGGCTATAATACACAACTTAGGCCAATTACGGTTGTAATGAATGTAATTACTTTCTGTAGGTCTGCAAATGGGTGTGCCCAGAAGCTAATCAAGCTAGCAGATCATAGAAATACAAAAAAAATCATCCCTGAACAGAATTAACATACGCATTTTGAGATCTTAAAAAAAGGTTTTCTCAGATCCCAGTTGCATATGCTTGACATCTGTTATCTGAATATGGGTGGACAGCCACTTTTTGCAGTGCTTGCAGTACTGGTTTCATGCATCTTGACCTTCAGTTTAGTTGTGCCCCACCCAATGCAGTTATGTGTCGCTGGAGGGTATTTCTGTTGCTCTTCATCTTTTGAGATGGAAACACAGTCCAGTTAATTTGAGTTATCTAAGGTCTAGATGTATTTGGTCTCAACCCAATCCAGCTGTGAGTATACACAATCAATCTACAGTTACTGTAGCCTATCAGCTCCTTCCTTTCACAGGGTAATTTACCTATTTGGTTAATGACTCTTAAAGTGGCCACTTAAACATGTTGTATGAGGCTTGGTCAGAGCTGCTAGTGTTTGTGGGAACTACACATTTTTCTCCAAGCAAAACAGATTTATTGCCAACTGGGGAGTAATAGTTGTAGATTTGAGATACAGAGGTGGAAAACCAAATATTCGGTGAAATAAACACTGTATAGGGCCAAGTAGCATGAGAATTGTATTACCACAGAACGATTGGTGTTTAGTTCTGGCTTCTGACGCATATAAACCAGTTAACCTATTAGAAAAGAGATTATACTGTATACAGTGTATGCAGTAATCTTTAAGATGTTGATTTCTTGATAGACAAAAAATTCAAATCGTGAAAACTTTGAAATCTTAATAGTGAATTCTACAAAACCTGTTTTGGGGTCATCTTATTTTACTAATACAATGTAATAAATGTGATATTCATCTTAATTGTATTTTAAACCTTCTAAATCCTTTTAGAACTCTGCCAACATACTCCAAATTTGTGATCAGAAATACACAAAATTATTATTTTAAATACAATAGAACTCTTCCTATTTTGACCACTCACAGCAGTTTGCCACAGGTGGGGCAGTTCAATACATCAGCATAACCATATAAAAAGGGCCATGTTTGTTTTGGCTGTCCTTCTGAAGTTATTTATATCAATATCAAAGACCTCCTGGAGTGCTAACCCTGAACTAGATGTAGCAACTTTTTTCAGCTGCTTTTCTCCAACAGACCGGATGTGGCTTAGAGGGTGCAGACACAATGAGAATAAAATACACTCTAAACTGATATAAAATAACAGTAACCAAGCCATATTTTTTTACTACATGTACAAGTTCAATAGACATGACAAAAATGTATTGTCGGCTAACCAAAACTTCACCCATTTGTCAGTCCTCCTGACTCTAGGGAGGTCAGGAAGGCAGCTGTGATATGATGGGAACACCCCACCCATTTATTGGATCAATTACGTCATGTTTATTGATACCATTTGTCTGCAAACATCAGAGCTTAACTACCATTGCATTGGCTGACAAGAATAATTGACCAAGCTCCCTCCCAGGTTCCTTTAAACTAGTGTGTAAATTAGATTTTAGTCACTTGTCTAACACTTTCCCTAGATTTATTTCTTCTTTGAAGACATTCATGTCAATGTTAAAGACCTCCCAAAGCTGTGCACACTGTGCCAGCTTTGACACCAACGCCCCTGTCTGTAGCTAACGTGCATAGCCTTTCAGGTCTAATTCATGGCTCAGAATTTTACATCATTATATTAAAAGGGTAACGTAGGCCTATATGATTTTAAAAAAAAACCACACCTAGATTCCTTACTAAAGTAACTAACGTTTTTCTCCCGATTACGCACACTATTTAAAAATAAGGAGGGTAATCTGTGTCAAAGACCCCCTAGTGTTGGGCTGGTCTTAGTGTCTTGCAACCCATGGAGAGCTAATTGACGCTGAAACAACAGAATGGCACTGCTCTTTCAACCCTGCTGTCTGGAATGTTAATTTCTCCGTAAACACCAGCGTAGGGCCAGTAAACATCTTTTCTCTGCGTCAACAGCCTTTATTCCGCTTCAGGCCCAGGCTGATAATAGTTTAGGCATATCAGATAATGTTGAAGTTAATAGTTCTTCACGCATTTTAAATTAGCCTTTCACAGTCACAGTCTGGGTGGAGCGCCAATCCAATTAGCCATGCAAATGGTATTAGGTGTCTCCACGGCTAGCGGTCTGATGTCAAGAGTTAATCAATAAACATGGTGTGATAAGATAATTGGTTAACTTCCCCTAATACACACACACACACACACACACACACACACCTCGAACAATGTAATTGTTTGCGGCACCTGAACCAATCCACCCCCTTTTCCAAGCTCACGCAGACAAACAGGCACTCACTGACCAGCCATTGGGCAGAATCCAAAGCGCTGCTCCCCATCGTAGTTGGTCGTTGTGCCGCACCACTTCATGCCATCTCGTCGGCCGTCCGCGGTGCAGTCGGTGTAGTTGCGCCCAGTGTAGAGGAAGGGGAACTGGCACAAAGCACCATTGGAGTTACCACCTCGCGTCACTACCATCACTGTTAAAGAACAAAAAGGTTTCAGAATACGTCGTCAGTCACGATTAGCTACTGCCAGCTATTAGCTAGCAGCATTGCTTATAATATGAAGCAACAAGAGCAAAAAATCCCAGAAACACTTCTGCCCCAAATTTAAATGAAAATCTTTTCTTTTCACATTTCCATAGCAATATCCATATTTTTTCACCTAGTCTAGTGGCACATATGGCCTGCTCACCATTCTTTTCTGTACAGAAGGAGTGCTTCTGATCTGTCTCATAGTTGGAGGAGGTGGAGCACCAGAGCTGTCCGTCACTGCGACCGTCAGAGGTACAGGAGTGGTAGGTTTTCCCCTTGTAGACGAAGGGGAAGATGCATGGCTGGCCTCCGGAGTTCCCACCATACACTGGAGCTGGTCCCTCTGCACAGAGAATCACACACAAGCATTAATAAAGACATAGGTAGAGTGATATTGGGTCAAATCTACCAAGACTGGAAAAGCAATACAGAGAACCCCCCAGCACCAGTATCTGTTGCACGCCCCAACAGAACTGCATCCCTCACCCCATTCCTCGCAGCTAATTCCGTTGCCCAGACAAGTACAGATCATCTGCTTGGTTCCCTGGTTCTTGAGCCAGCGCTGGCCAATGAAGTAGGTCATTCCTGCATCCGAGCGGCAGGCACCTTCCTGGGGAAGCTCCGGCACAGTGACCCCAGGATGGATGTTGGCCACCAAACGAGCGCCAGTACCTGAAATATACACATGGGAACCAGGTCAGAACAGAATAATAGTTTACTTGTAATGAAAGTCTTGTAGATGAAACCGTGAAACTGTGTTTCTGCAACAGAAAACATTATTATAATTGCTGTGTAATTGTTATTATAATTAGCTTGTACCTAAAATGAAACAGTTTTTCTAAACTTTGAAGTCATTTCAGAATTGGTGACAAATGATCAAAGCATTTTGCATCACCAAATAATTATATACCATTGAACCACCAGCACTCCTGTTATATTGTCTATTTAAAGCTATCTACTACATAAAGTTACATATTACACAAAAGTTGACCTAGATTTAATTCATGTTATGAGGAACCTACACCTGGTTAGTAAGGATTGAATTGAATTCTATATTCGTAATTGCCGACAAAAGTAAATCCTCCTCCTACGGACGCAGAAATCCCACATGGCTCTCTCGCACACACAATAATCATTTCTGGCATGTCTCCCACTCCCTCTGCTTTTCCCACCCTCCTATTCCCCATCCCCCTGTCCAAGTTGAAGATGAAAGTCAGGTCTCTCTCACTTCATCCATTTAGGATGAGGCACATCTCTCCTCCGTTATCTCTCCTTCCCTCCCTACTGGGCTGTATGCCCGATGTATGTTTCGGATTAGGAAAGGGAAGTCTCACCCAGTCCAGTGGTGTGCAGGGACGTGTGTCTCTCACACTTCCACTCCCCCCTGCCGTTCCCCGTGCACATGCACTGGAGCAGGTGGCCCCTGTCGTCCGTCTTGGTCCACGTGTCTCCAATGCGATAGGACAGCAGCATGTCCTGGTCGTTACAGCGATCTAGAAGAGCGCAGAGCGAGATAGCTCGGTTACAGAAAGAGACAAAGAGTGTGCATGGGACTTTGGCAGAGTGAGAGATTGTGTACACGTGTTAAAAGACACTTGACTGATGTTCCGCGCCTCAAAGTAGGGCTTTTTTCCATTAGCGGAGGCACGGGCCACCCTGAAGCCCTGCGTGTGACAGAAAGTCAGCAGGAAGTGATAGTCCTTCTTATTTGTCACACATGGAGACCGGGGGAATGTTGAGGAAATAAATAAAGACTCTAATTGCAAACACAACTGCTGGGCCTTTCCAACACAGCTTGTAAAAATCTAAATGCACACTACAGTTTTTCCATAATCCTGCCAGTAAGACGTCCGTGTGTGTTGTATAACTAGTACCAATTGGAAAAAACAATTCAGCCTCTGTGTGTAAAGACTATATACAGGCATACAGAGACTACAATATGCCAGTGGCAACTCAATGTCAAATAACTTTCTTCTGTGTTTGTAATGTTTTGTCTCTTTTCAAATTTGGATTTGTATTACCAACAGCAAGTGCACACTGGAATAACCAGCAGAAAATAATGGGAAATATAACAAGGGAAGCTTGGAATGGGGGAAATACAGAGGAATAGATGTGGAAGTATAAATAGGTAAAGATACGGGCAGAAATAACGGACGCCTTACTCCTTGAGGTACAGGTGATACGGCCACTTCCTTCTCCCAAGCAGGTGCAGTCCACCATCATCCAGCCTTGGTACGGTCTCTCCCAAGTCTCCCCAACAACGTAGGATGTTCCCACGGAGTTGTCATAGCAACGCTCAGCTGCAGGGAACAGTCAATCGGTCATTGGTCAGTTTCTCCATTAACACAGCACAGTACTGGTCAATGCCTGTTTACAGAGAGCTAAAGTAAACTGGAATATTAGTGGAATGTTTCTCTGCAGTAGCCACACAAAGAGCTTAGTAGGAGTAATGTATGCGTCTCATTCGGATGAAGGCCGAAAAACGGAATGTTGTGGGCAAGTAAGCAGCCAAAGGCGCTCACCGACAGGTTTGCAGGTCCACTCTCCCTTGCCGTTCCCCAGACAGACGCACTCCAGCATGTAGTCTCCCGTCTCATGGGGTCTCCTCCAAGTGTCACCGATCTTGTAAGATGCCCCGCCCTCATGACAGCGATCTGGTGGGAACACAGGGCAGAAGGAAATTGCTAAATGAACGGGCTGTAGGAGAGGAGTTGTGTGTCTGTGTGGAGAGAGAGACACATTTCTCCCATTATCTAACTACCCAGCTAGCTGCTAACAGCTGCAAAGCACCGGGTGTTAATCAGCTTCAGAGATTAGCCAGTCTAGTTCAACTCATTTATTCACTGAGAAGTATCTGCGGGGGGGGGGGGCGAATAGGATGCATTCTCCTTCACAGATACACATTCTGAATGACTTATGGCCTACGGTCAATCTAGCTTGAACGTGTTCCTGCTTACAAGAAATGGAGGAAAAATCGATTCTGATAAATGTACCTCATAAGAACAGACACATACTGTATGGGCACACAGACATAAACAACCACACACACACACACACACACACACTACTTACTAACAGTGGTGCAGCTGATTTTGCCCTTCCCAGAGCCAATGCAGGTGCAGTCCCAGATCATGCCGTCTTTAGGCCTCTCGTACGTCTCTCCGACAGTGTAGTACTGCTGACTGATCTTATCATAGCACCTCTCCTCTGCTATGCCGGAAAAAGACCAAGATGAATGGGTAAATAACAGAGTGGTGATAAAGAGGAGGGGCACTGAAGAACGTTTTGACCAGTGACCTCCAAATTTAGCCAAGATAACTTACCAGCAGAAAACAAATATACAACATAAACAACATTGAAAGATGTATGTACATTTGATTAAAGATAATATATCAAATTTAGAATTACATTTAAAAAAGGTTTAAATATGTAACAAATGTATGTCCGTCTTGGAAGCACGACCGTCTAAAAGCATCTTGTAACACCTCCTGACCATGGATGTGGCCATGACCTCACTGATAGGGTTACGCACAGTGAAATAGTACCAGGATGAGAAAAGGGAAACATATGCAATATGAAGAAAGTATGGTGAGCAAAATACACAATCCGCAACAACACATTCATAAAACCCAAAAGACGTTGAAAAACGTATCCGAAGTGAAAGACTAACCTTCTGGCTTTGTTTTACACCTGATGCCAGCGATTCCATTGCAGGTACAGATCAGAGTGTTGCCAAGATACGAACGTTCCCACTGGCCGTTAATGTCATAAAACTGACCGTTCTCTATACAACCATCTACAAGAGAGAAAGACAGAAAAAAAAGGATGCGAAGTAATTTCATGTAAAACTTTTTCATAAGTTTGAGAAAAATGTAGCCTCATGCTAAAGAGCATATGGGAGGCGTAGCTCCATCTCCCTATGTCTGGTGAGTGGTGGTGGTGGTGATGGGGGGGGGGGGGGGGGGTGTCGAAATTCACACTTTCAGTTTTACTGCTTCATTTCATTGCTGCTCCAAAGTCTGAGGTCCTTTGGCCGTTTATGTTTTATAGAAGAACATCACTATAGACGTGAGTGTTTCAGGCAAGCAATCTCAGATGATAATACAATCCTTTGAGGGGGGGGGGGGGGGGGGGGGG
>JAODLI010011665.1:0-25367 GCA_027575585.1 Percopsis omiscomaycus | reverse complement strand
GTGTGTGTGTGTGTGTGTGTGTGTGTGTGTGTGTGTGTGTGTGTGTGTTTGTGTGTGTGTGTGTGTGTGTGTGTGAGAAGAACAAGGAAGGGAACTAAAACTCGGGGGAAGGAGATCTAGGGGGCGGAGCTGGAAGTGTGGCAGAGACAGGTGAGGATGTTACAGTTATAGCAGGTTTCTATGAGTATTGACAGTGAATCAATAGTATTGTCAGTATTGTAAATACAATCTTCAGCTGAAGTCCAGTTAGAGAATAGGCCTACACTGGATTCAGAGTTGAAAAACGCAAGCTGAATGAATAACTGCTGCTGCTGCTGAGCTGGATGTGCAACCGGGTGATATCTCAGCAGTGCCCGCTGTGTTTTCATGACTCAGAAACCTATCACTTACACATTACTCAGCACTAACCTCTACACACCTGCGGACCCCTGCGCTATCCAGCTATGAAATACGGTGATATGCTTTATCTTATTTGAACGGGCTGTCTCCTGGCTGCCCTGGAAAGGATGTGGCGGGTTTTTGTTTACTATGGTACCTCGGTGCATTTCCTGATAAAATTGCTTTTATCGCTTTGTTATTTTGCTTTCATCTGAGCCCACCAAAGACACCCAGCAGGTCTGCCTATCGCACACTCGATCATGGGAAAAATAATTGCTGATATTCCATGACAGGTTGGTGTTGTAACAACCGGAGCCGCTGCCCATCGGCCCCCTCCCCGGTCGAGCTTGTCGGTGTTTTAAACCACCGGCCCTCGGCCGTCCACACTCCAACGCACGCTAGCAGCGGCGCACCTGTGCGGAGTCCCTTCACCCACTCTCTCCTGTCAGCTATATAATCGGGAGGGTGGTTGAGGGGAATGTGTATCTGTGTTTGCATGCTGCCAGTTGGTTTTGTGATATAGGCCTATTTTATTTTTTTTCCATTAAAGAACCAACAACGCTTGTACTTTGGTACTCTGTCTCTTCACATCTCCTTCAGCTTCTGCACCTGCACTCAGTCACGGCCATGCGTTACAGGTGTGCTATAACAACATACTTGGACACAAATGAGAGTTTGCGGGTTTTAAGTCTCGCATTCCCAGCTAGTCATGCCCCATTGTCTTATTCATAAAATAGTATTCATTGGTGCATTTTGTTATTTATGCCAGTTTTTAAAATATTTCTTTGAAGCCCAAAAACCTTGGGTAGCAATCAGAAAAAGCTTTTGTTATAGCTTACCCCCAAAAAGTGCTCCCTGAGCCAGGGAGCACTTTTTGGGGGTTAAAACGGTTGATGTTATGTGTTATCAAACGTGGAAACATTTTACAATGCGGTTCATGCTTGTTCATATGCTTTCTCTGGAGTTTTGGATAGAGACATTTCTGCTCAGCGGGCAGGTGTTGGAAAGGCTGCCCATTCTCCTCTTTCAGACACAGCGGAGACGCGTGTGTGTGTGTGTGTGTGTGTGTGTGTGTGTGTGTGTGTGTGTGTGTAAGAAGGACAGGCATGTCACCATAATAGAACCGAATTAGATGAGCACAATACCGCTGGGCTGCCTTCCCACGCAAACTGTGTGCCTGGTGTCGAAGGCCCCTTGTTTCTTGAGGATACAGAGACGTTAGTGTTGTTGGGGTGGTGGTGGTGGTATTTACAGCTTCTCCATGGAGACGGGGTGTGTTTTAGAGGAGCCCAGCTGCTCCAGGGACCACTTGCTCATAAAAGGTGTTTCTGCTGGGTGGGTGGTGGATGTTAGCCTTTGCCCAGAGGTGGAGGGACAGAGCATAGAAACACAGAGGCAAAACACACAGACCCACGCACACGCTCAAAAACAAACATACACACTCAAAACACCCACCCAATACACACATACACCTTCTCCAAAATTTCACAACTCACCTACGGGTATGACGTGCCTTGTTCTCACAAATCCCATTAGCACACTCAGCTCTGAAGGCAAAACAGGCCTTTTCCACATAATCTTGTTAGCTGTCACCGTGTTCCGTACAGGGGGGTTGTGACATGGAGTTAAACATCAGAGGACAAATTGTCTCCCAGCCATGAGTTCATGACTGTTGTCTTGTTTGTTATTTCAAGGTTACACAACAGTAAGCGCTAAGGTAAAATCTTATAGGAAGACAATGAAACATTTTCACATAATTAAGAATAAGCAAAAATGGATATTACAACTAGGAATTCCCTAACCATCGTTCAATTACAATCTCCACAGTTGTCCGACAACTGCAAGGCTGGGCTGTCTCCAATGTTGCTACCCCTACCAGACCGTTAAAGTGACACTTTGAGGTAATACATGAATGATTCAGCCTACTGTACATTCTTGAAAGCCTATCCATTTGCACTGAATTATATCAAGCAACACAACCTGCCACAGAGAATAAACAGCACCAAAGAGCATAGTGGCCACATGCTGGTTTGAAAGTGATCACATCTTATTCACTTCACTGATTGTATAGGTGCCACCCAAATACAATACATTGGAATGGTAATGACAGTTCAGCTTATTAGACCTCTTGGAATGCTGGCTGGTTGTGTACATGCACAGAATGCATGAAAGCTAACACATTTCCATGTTAACATAACATTTAATTTTATTTCATTTTTTGTAAATGCTTTAGAAAATTATTTCAGATTTTGGATAAAACTGGGTAACGTTGATTTGAAAATGCAGTGAAACCGAATATAAACCAATCCAAATGATTATACCCTTTATATTTATGTGATACACAAGGCTAACCATTACCAAGTGCAGTAGCTACGCATGTTTTCTATTAGTTGGGAGATTGTCTGTTTCTACTTTGTAGCTAAACCATAGCAGCCAAGCTCCTTTTAGGTATGTTATGACAGTGTGTGGGTGTTTGTGAATGGACTGATTTTCCATGCTTGGAGAGTTTGCCATTCATTCCAAGGACAAGGTACTTGCCAAACACAATTCATAGAAAGCCATAGTATTGGCTAATTCAGCTGGGTAGGTCCATTTTCATACACTAGTGTATAATGGGATGTATCAAGGTGTTATCTAGTGTGTGTGTGTGTGTGCACGCTTACGTTTGTATGTACATGGCAGCATAGCGCCATGATGATGGGCATGGGTCGATGGGAATTGTCATTCCCACTTCCCTCCGTTCTGCTCCACTGCGGCTGAAAAAACGACCAGAAGACCTATTGTTTCCTACCATCATGTGAGCACGATGATTATTGAGACAATTTTGCTATCGGGATAGGCCTACCACGAAATTGGCGATACCGTTACATCCCTACTGTGGGTAGGTACTCACCACTGCTGACCGCACTGAGCACCCCACAAGCTTTGCCATTTTGGGAATGGTCTGACCGAGTCATATGGCTGGAACGATTTGGCCCTTGTCACAGTCACTCACGCCTGCCCATTTCTCCCACATCCAGCACATTGACTATGAAAACTGACTGTTCGCTTACTGCCTAATATATCCCAGACCTTGACATGCGCCATTCTTATGAGATAATCAACGTTATTCACCTAATCTGTGAGTGGTCATAATGTTTTGTCTCATCGTGTAGTGTAGTGGGAAAGTTGGGTGTAAATGTACCTGTATAACAGTGGTGGATGAGGAAAAATATTGTGGGGCTCTTTTTTGCCATATTCAGTCAGTTTCAGTAATAATCCCTCAGCACACCTGTCCCTAGTTCTCACTCCTTCAGCCATTGTATATACGTATATTACCTTCACTTCCTTCAGTTCCCCGTGAGGTATGTATTTACCTACTACAGTCTTGGCATTAGTTACCCATTGAGCATTAGCCTTTACCCTCCATTGTGTTTGTGTTCTCTCCCGTAGTTCTTCCATATCCCATCGTCCCTATTGCTTTAACATTCGAAATTCTGAAGGCCTACAGGGTAGATTTTTCACCCGGAGACAGCACAGGTGGAAAATCGAATTCCATAAAAGCTCTGATTTATATGAGCTGCACTGGAAGCAGCGCAACTAAGGGAGAGAGTAGCAATGAAATGACGTTAATAGACTAATGGGAGTGAACACTGTAAAATACATATAGCATTAATCAATATATATATTAAATTATATATAATATAATTTTCTGATTCTGACAATCTCTAGGCCAGCAGAGAAGGCCTTAATGGCCTTGACAGCCCACCTCACGGGCAAAATATTTTAAACAAATAATTATCTCTAAAATGGACAGGTCAGCATTTCCGAATCTATTGAGTGTTTTGTTAGTAGCTAGAAGGCTGTATGCTCTGCCAGGTTTAATTGTGTCGTAAACTCTAGGAGATTCTGAGGGGTTCGGAGACAGCTTACGTCAAATGAGAGAAAATAAAGGAAATGACAGGGTGTTTGTGTTGCAAGTAGGGATTTTTATGTATCTGAGGACTAGAATAGCTATAATGCCATATTATGGAAATCCTTACTTTGATGTACAAATCTACACCAGGCTCTGTCAGATTAGTCTAGTGAACACTGTTGCATTCTTGTCAGTTCCCTCTACTGTTGGTTAAAGTGTATATTTACTCCAAAGCTCCTGGAAACTTTCACAGCAAACATAAATCAACTTTTGAGCAGATATTTGATTTTCATCCTGTAATTGTTGCTGACAACACTTCAGTCCAAAAGGTCATACAATTTTTACTCCCTTGCCAAGGATATGCCATCTTACTGATGATGGCTGGCATCTTTGTAAAAGATTGTCAGTGTTTGTTTATTAGCTCTGTTTTTTGGATCAAACCATTCCTCAGTCTCCAGGTCTTTTTGATAGACAATGTCTCAGCGGTGTCTCTGTTTATTTGGGTCACAAAACTAAAAGTGTAACTAAAAGACTCATACAGGGTCAAACAGTATGTGCGAGATTTGTTTCTGTAAAACAATGCAAATGGATAGGATAGGATAACTTCACAAATCTGCCTGAAATGCAACTGCGCTCTATACGTTTTAAAAGTCCGTTGTGAAGCCATCACGTTAGGCTTAGCTTTGTCCATGTCGACGAGAAACACAATGTGTCTGTTGTCATAGTACTAGAGTAGGAACTCCATAGTAACTCCAATGCTATACAAAATTATTGTATTAAGTATTGTATATTTCATGTTACTGTACTATCCTGTACACAGACAAAGATACACTATTTTCTCTACACCAGTAGGGGTCAGTATACAGGCCAAGAACCGCTGTTTTTCAGGGGGGAAACTGCCCTATTGGACCTTAAAGGACAGATTCAGTAACAGTCTTTAGGTTTTTTTGGAAAAGAGATAGTCTCGGCCTCTTCTGTTCATTAGCACTACGTCACATAAGCGACTCGTGCTGAATGTCTTTTAATTATTTTAGGCATTGTCGGCAGCTGAGCTACTTTAGCTAATCACATTTTGTAAATGGTTTGTTTTGTTTAAACTTACTTAGTTTTTCTTATGTACTGTTCCAGTCCCATTGTGTGACGCAGAAACTAACAGCATGTAGTTGGTTGTCGTGCATGTCAATCAAAATACCTCTCCTGTCAATTAGGCGGGTCTTGGCACAGTTAACAACGCTATGTCCCAGACTTTACACAAGTAAGACTAGAAAAGAGGCAAATCTGCATATTCACAGGCAATCATTTGTAATAATCTTCCCACTAAATTATAAGAATTGGGGAACACCCAGCCCAACTTTCACATGCCGATACCTATGCCTATCTATGCATTGCTCTCTATAAAGGTGATTAACAATTCTATATTATGCATGTACTTTATATAGCCCATGTAAAGGCTGAATAAACACAAATAATACTTTTTTTTTTGTTATTGTAACAATTTTGAAATGTGTCTGCCAGGGTAAAACAAGTTTTATATTTTTTACAAGATGTCTATTTTTGTAATTTAGCGGCTATTGAGTATATTGTCTGGGCCAAGATACTGTTTATAACTTTATGTCTGGGACTCTGACAAGCTGCTGGCCCATTAATGTATAAAATAACTTTTATTTTCTAAATGGCAAGAAACAAACACAGGGTTGACCCTGGACCAGGTGAATTTACTATTGATTGTCAGCTTTCCCTGCAGAGGTCATTGTAAGGCAATATGCGTTAAATATTATCCAGTCACAGTGGGGTCAAAAGCGCTCTTCATGGATACTAGATATTTTATTGGAAGTCTTACTGTAATAACAAATGTATATTTCCTCCGATGTAGGCCATTAAAAAAACAGAGTCGGATAAAGTGGGGTTACGTGGAAGGTATGCTATGAATTCTGCGTGGGTTTGTTGAGGGTGATCTTTCAACTTGGCTGGGAATTGAATTAGTTCTTTGATATATTTGCAATAAAAAAGAATAGCCTGCTTTGTCACACAATTATGTTTGTACAAAAGGAATTACTGCCCCCTGTATTATAGGATTGCTTTTTTTTTGGAGGTCGAGTATGACCTCCAAAGAGTCAAGTACTGACATGTATACGCACATGCACGTTCATATTAGCCATCCACTGTAGTCAGGGTCATATGTTTGATATACTATCATGTGTTTTAATTATTCCGAAATATTGAGGGGTATACTGACTCACATTGGGATAAGTGCCATCTCTTTTAGCATTATTGGAAACATCCAACATCAGTTGAGATGAACAACCTCCACCACTCACCCTAAATCATCCCAGAATTTAGTTTTGCAAGCATGGAACAGTTCTCTACATAGACATTTTCGAGGTCAGAGTCAGGCATTTATACTGATTTGTGGCTACACGGCATATTGTGTATTCACCCTCTCGAAAACCCAGGCACACAGCAGGCGGTTTGCCCATACATTACCTTAAATGTGAGCCGTGGCAGGAATATATAAATACATTTTACAAAGTAGAGGATAGGTGGGTGAGCATTTTCTCTTAATGGCACTGCAGTACTTTTCCGCTGCCTGTGAGTGTGGCCTAATCACTTGTAAGACTTGATTGAGTGTGTGTTAATAAACATTACACTGTCTCTCTCCTCGTTGTGATTAGTGGTTTATATGCTCCGCTCTCCGCAGGCTGAAGGCACAGTCTTGATTGATGGAGGGCCATGCTATTCAAACAGCAGGCACTGCTACGACAGAAGCTCTTCGTTCTGGGCAGCATCGCTATCGGAAGCCTCCTCTATCTTGTGGCCAGGGTTGGGACCTTGGATAGGTGGGTGTCTGCTGTGGCATTTTGAACAAAACTTTGCTTGTATATACATAGTAAATAAACAAGCAAATGTATATATATTCACTTGTATACTAGTATACTGTATACTAGAAAGATGCCTAGCCCCTATCTGCTCCATGTAATAGCAGTATGAAATTGTAAGTCGTTTTGGATAAAAGCTTCTGCTAAATTACTAAATTGCAAAAGTATTTATGACCAATTATACAGACAGCTGTATAGATTGTGTCCAGCATTTAATGCAATGGACTTATACTGTACCTTACACATTTGCAAGTGTTAAGGAGCAGGTAGGGGTTAGACATGAACACCTGACCTTCTGGCAGCAGGTCAAACATCCAGACCATTATTCTGCCCTGTATTGTAGTAGGGTAAACACAGCTGCAGCTAATACAATGATTTGTGCTTAAGGTTGATTGACTTACTGTAATTGTTAATGCTTGTCTTTCGAACGACTAACCCAGCCATTACTATCACCCATTATTACCATCCAGTATTACTTTTATTAGGTACAGCTATGTTTTCATTTGTATTTGTATCTTTTTCCTATATAATTTAGGCTACAGCCCATTTGCCCCGTTGAGAGTAGACTGGCCTCTCCCAAGACGGAGCAAATCCCTCTCCGCGCGCTGCAGTTTAAGCGTGGCCTACTCCATGAGCTTCGTAAGGGCAATGCCAGCAAAGAGCAAATCCGCCTGCACAACTTGGTACAGCAGCTACCCCAGGCCATTATCATTGGGGTACGCAAAGGGGGCACCCGCGCCTTATTGGAGATGCTCAACCTGCACCCGGCAGTGGTCAAGGCTTCACAAGAGATCCATTTTTTTGACAACGACCAAAATTATGCCAGAGGCATTGACTGGTACAGGGGTAAAATGCCCTTCTCCTTCCCCCACCAGATCACCATTGAGAAGAGCCCGGCGTACTTCATCACGGACGAGGTGCCCGAACGCATTTTCAAGATGAACTCCTCCATAAAGCTGTTGATCATCGTACGCGAGCCCACAACGCGAGCCGTCTCGGATTACACCCAGGTCCTGGAGGGCAAGGAGCGCAAAAACAAGACCTACCATAAGTTTGAGCAGCTCGCTATCGACGCAAGCACCTGTGAAGTGAATACAAAGTACAAGGCTGTTCGAACCAGCATCTACACCAAACACTTGGAGCGCTGGCTGAAATACTTCCCCGTGGAACAGTTCCACATCGTGGACGGTGATCGCCTCATCACCGATCCATTACCGGAGCTCCAGCTCGTAGAGCGCTTCCTCAACCTACCGTCTAGGATCAGTCAATATAACCTGTACTATAACGCCACCAGGGGATTTTACTGTCTGCGATTTAACATTGTCTTCAACAAGTGCCTGGCAGGCAGCAAGGGGCGCACCCATCCAGAGGTGGACCCACTGGTGGTGGCCAAACTGCAGAAGTTCTTTCACCCCTTCAATCAAAAATTTTACCAGATTACTGGTAGAACATTCAACTGGCCATGAGGAGTTTTGGATTTTGTAAAATGAGATTGTTTAGCTGGTGTTTTGGAAACACCAGTCTCGACAATATCAAAGGATATAAATAGCACTTTGATTGAATTGAATATAAGAATGACCACGTGACCAAATATTAAGGGATATTGTTGTGTCTTTGTTTCTAAGTGGAAGGATTAAAGGACAGGTTTGGCTTAATGGTTTGGTTTATAGTTCTTGATATTGATAAATAATTCCCCTATCTATTGCCCCTATTGTCCCATCCAGAAGAAGCCAACTATCTAATGTGAAACTAAAGAGATTATTTTTATGTTTGCTTTTATTGTGCAAACACCAACATTTGTGATGCTATAATAAGCTTTAAGAACTCTACATTGCATTTATTTTTTATGCTATCCTCTTAGCATGTGCAGTCAAGAAACTATATTATTTATGTATCTATTTATTTATTTATTTATTTATATGCCTGTGTTTGTTTTATTTAGTTTCACCACATTGTAATATTTACAGGAAATACTGTAGTCACTTTTTATGCAGTATCCCCTATTCCCTACTGTAACTTCTTGTCTAAACTCAATATTGGCCAGATATCATCCATAAAATAGTACAATTATTCATTTAATGTCTCCTGCTTGATTACATGTAGATAAGCATTTAAGACTCAAGCTTATGTCGTATATTGTGACTGTTGTTATTTTACTTCCTGTACAGCTTTTACATTGGTTTTCAATGCACCTTGCAATAAGCCAAAGTAAAATGAATATCATCTGATGATTCCTGTCAACCCAACTGTTCATTCTATGATGACCAGAATTGTCTGTTTGTGTGCAAATATTCAGTCTGTATCATATGTGTGTTGTACAACAAATAATAACAATTAAAATAACATGCATTTATTTGTTAGCTGAATTATTTTATTTAGTTTGGTGGAGGCAGTTTAGGAATCTGAAAAGCTAAAATTATTATTGACAAATGCACATAGGGCCTACAGCAATTACAAGGAAACTTAAGAATGTGTGTGCAGGGGCAGGATAGTTTGGTGGTCTAGGCATTGGACTCTCAGTGAGAAGGTTGTTGGAGCCTCAGAGTTGGCCTACTTGTAAGCATCCTTGAGCCTTGAGCAAGATGCTTAACCCCCATCTATTTTTTTAGAAGATAAAAGTCTGCTAAATGACCTAATTGTGATTCAAACACTCAAATCCATAACCCTTTCCACACACCATTCAGGAACAACAAAGTAGGCATACCAACATTATGCTGACATCTAGTGTTGTCGTACATGAATTAAGGTTGGTGCAACCGTTTGTTACTGTACAGAGTAGCCTAATCCATTTTTTTTTAGCTGTGATGGTGTTTCTGGCCTATGCTACAAAAATTAATTTAGATAGCTTATGTTGGCCATTATGTGTTTATCTCACGTCAGTTTGCAGGAGTCACGGTGATATTCATTTATTTTTTTATTTACTTAGGGGGCGTGACCCTCCATCGGTTCTTCCTCTGTGTTTTTCAGGTAATTTACTTTAGTCCAATTCTATGCTATTATATCTTAACAGATATTATTTTCTAGTTAAGTTGCTTTAATCATGGCTAGGGCTGCGGGCGGAAAGAAGAAGGTATGCTACTACTATGACGGTATGTTGTTGGAGTGTATTGGCTAAATTGAGGCTCTGGCTAGTAACTAGGCAATGTAGGTGAATGGACCAATGCTAATCCAAGCTATCTTGAAGCGCAATGCACAGTACCAGTAACCATCGCTTGGGGAAAACAGAGGATATTACCCATGTTAACATGCAATAATAGCTGAATGTTTTTATACTTACGAGTAGAGTTAATGACTTATGGTAAACATTTGGAGGATCATGAATGAAATAGGCTAGTTGGAGACTTGAATATGTCGCTTGCATCAGACAAATAGTTTCAGCCATCTTTATCCTGTAAAGTTAACTAAAAATATTAATAAGTGGACAAGATATGAAATATATTGGATTTATAAGTGGCAGGAAACACTAGTTGTTATGGTGGTTCCAGGCGAAAGATCCTGGGTTAAATCCTCGAAATAAAAGCATCCTTGAGCAAGATGCTTCTTCCTGGTCCTTGTTATTGTACCGGTGCAGTTACAGGTGTAACAACAAATTCTGTGACCGCAGAGGTCGCTGTTGCGCATTCAAACGCTGATTGTTAGTTTCATAAACTGCTGTAATCAAAAAACGGTAAGTAAGGTAGTACGAGTTTGCATAAAAACGTCTGTTGAATGACGTAATAGTAATGTACAATACCAATACCGTAAAGGCTATATCTAATAACAGATCACCCGCTTCGCTACCAAAAGTTTTGTACTGCAAGATGTTATTAATTGACACTATCACATATTATATCTGGGTAGGATATTATGTGCTTTTACTGTAGGTATAGACCAAAAAACAGCTGGGTCTACTCACATGGCACATAGCTATTTTTTCTAACAAGGCTTGGCATGGATAGCTGCTTCTGTAATGAACCCTAATTATTATTGTCATGTTTACAATCCCCTTTTACAATTAGTTTTACCATATTATTGCTTTTTAATCCATTAATTTAAAGGCATACTCATTATCACCTCAGGTTGTTACATGTTAGAAATTGTGGGCAACTGATCCAGTGCGTTACGTGATGTTTAACATTTTGTTATGGAAGGTGACGTGAGAAAATATTGCTATGGGCAAGGACATCTCATGAAGCCTCACCATATTCGCATGACTCACAATCGGCTTCTGAACTATGGACTTTACAGGAAAATAGAAATATATGTGAGTTTCTGACACCACCCACTATTGCACTAACATTTGTATTGCCCAACTGTAGTCAGTCACATTGACAGGTTGCATGCTGTAAATAAAAAAATATCTAAAAGCATTTGCCTCATTTTCAGATTCTTTAGATAAATTTTTGTTTATAAATTGCAGCGGCTATACAAAGCCACAGCAGACAAAATACCACAGCGACGATATCAAGTTCCTCCGATCCATACTCCCAGACAACATGTCCGAGTTCAGAAAGCAAATGCAGCGTTGTAAGTCTTACACATCACCAGGATCTTGTTAAGCATCTTCTGGAACACACAACCACCCAGTAGACCTACCTCTGTAGTAACATGAGCTTTAGTTCCAATTGCGACAATGTTCTCATAAAGTGCTCACATCAGTAACTGCACAATGTCACGTTGATATATATTCATAATGTTTTATTCCCACTACAGTTAATGTTGGAGGAAAATGAGGATTGCCCAGTGTTTGCTTTTTGCCAACTATCCACCGGTGGTTCTGCTGGTAAGTTTAAATGAAAGGATTTGCTAACGTTTGTAAACTGTAACTTTCCTAGCTATTGTCTCCCTTATCCCTTTTTTATGTGTTGTTGTGATTCAAAAAGCTAAATATACTTTCACGAATGGAGCCCGAAGGTTTAGTACCATAATTTATACGTCATACTTTTGATCCAGTAAAATCTTCACACATACAGTAGGACATTTGCATTAATTAATAGACATTTTCTCATGACTGTGGGGCATGTTCCCCGCATCTGGCATCTCCCTAACTCTCCTATGCCAGTTTTATTTTCACCTATTAGGACAACAGATACCTTGTTTATGATCTTTTCAGTATACCTGGTCAAACTTGTAGCATAGCCCCATCCTTCAACCTGAGAAGTCTAAGACAACCAGTATAACTCTTAAAAACATGTGGAGTTAGAGTGGCTTAATTGAAAGAAAGAAGAAGAAAGCATACTTTATTAATCTCTTATTCACTCTTATTGTTAATTTTGTACACATGCACATGCGAGGAGAGTGCGGCGCCCTGAGCGGTTTGGGGGTACAGGGCCACCTTCGGCAGAGCCCAGGAGGTGAACTGGCACCTCTCCAGCTACCAGTCCACACTCCATATCTTATGGTCCGAGTTGGACTCGAACTGGTGACCCTCCGGTCTCCAAGCCTTACAGACTGAGCTACTGCCGCCCATTGTATTGTATGTGTTGGATAATGAATTTGAATTAACTATACATTTTGCATGTACAGTACATTACCATTTCTCTGGAGTCTCCGGTGGTTCCACAGTTTCCCCCTGTGGAAGATTTCCCCCTGGAGCAGTCTCGTGATAATACTATACTGTATGCTTCACCTTTGACCATGTGATATCAATTGGTGGTCAGTTGGAATGCCCTGACTCAGGCGTCATATTCCCACATTGTGTATTATTATTATCATTATTATTATTATTATTAGGGACAGATTGTGTCGAGTGAGTCATGATACTCAGACGGGGAAGAAAATATGCAATTGCTGGTACCTAAGACCCTTCGTGAATTATTTTTGAGGCGGCCTTAATCCAATAGCGGGCCACATGGGAGGTGAAAAGACACCTCCCATGGAAGATAAGGGATTGTCAGTTAGTGGAAGTGTTAGGTAGAGAGGTCAAGTTCAAGGTGATCACAGGCCGGGGGCGCAGATGGTTGTGGCTGACTTCCTCTCTCACCCGCAAGGAGTAGGTGGGGGTAGGGGTGTGATGGGGGTTGACTAGGCTGGATGGGAACCTGGCCTGAGTCGGGCGGTGGGGGTATGTGGAGGTGTGGGCTTGGTTTAGTGCTGTCTTTATGGGAGGGAGGGAGTGTCGGGAGGTGTGGTTCACAGGATTTGGGGGTTGGAAAAAGGTGTAAGCCAAGGCGCTTTACCTGGGGAAACTGCTGAAACACGCATGACATAGCATTGTGACTGAGAATCCTGTGGGAAAAAAAAATGTGCACGGTTCAACAGACAACTCCTCTGTATGGTTGTGATTGTACTGTACATCACAATATTTTTTTACCTGTAAAAAGCGATGACATACTTCCTGACACTGCAACGAGCTGACTTGGCAGGATGTCACTGCTATAGTTTCTATGACAGAGAGAGAGAGCGAGAGACATTATCACAGCCTGGCTGGCAAAGGAGCAGTTCTCATAATGGAATTTCAGGACATTAACTGAGCTCGATACTCCATTTACAGTAATATATCGCCCCCCTCAGTGGGGGTGGGTTTAGCGTATAAATCATATTAACAGCTGTGTTATCCCTCCTTTTTCATTTAAAAGAGACCATAATTTGACGCTCTCTTTACACAACAGCACATTCATCTCAAATCGTGGCTGTGTTACGGTTAATACGGTCTCTCAATGTTTCCCAATAATGTTTCGGTTGCAAAACTGCCAACTGCCAACGACTACTTTGAATACTTTGGACCTGACTTCATCAGCCCCTCCAATATGACCAACCAGAACACACAGAAGTACATGAACAAGATCAACTGTCATAATACCTTTTTCCACTAGATTTTTTATTGCATTTAAGAGGAATTTCAGATGTGTCTCATAGATACACAATTAAAAAGTCTTATTATTTATCTGGTCAGTATTATAATTTGCTTTTATCAGATTCTTAAATATGCTCAAGAATTTCTTAATTTAGCCCCTATTTTGCAACACACATAAAGCTGTCACTTTACTGTCACACACAGGTATTTTGATTTAACCAGTGTGACTAGTTAGACTCAGTAATCTGTGGGCGTGTCCAGACCCCACTTGATTGATATCTCCCTGACTTTCTTATACCAGTTTTGTTGTACCCGTCATGAGTGGGACAACTGACAGCTTCTTTATGATTGATATGCAGTGGCGACATTAGCAATTAGCAGCCTGGGAAGGTTTGTAATCGAGATTGTGGGTGTAAAAATACAATACCTGCTCAGCTAGACTGTCCTGCCCCCTATTGCTTCCGAATATCCTGTACAAGGTCTTTCAAAAACTTTTTTGCAGTGGCAGTTAATTTTTTCGAGAACCTGCTAATCCTTCCCCATGCACCAGGAGTACAAATACTGGCAATCCCAGCGGATGCAATACCAGAAGACACTATGGACGAGGACAAAGATGACCCCAACAAATACATGTGCAGAAATACCATTATGCGAGGCAGGATGTAAGGATAGGTTCATTCTTTTTTTCAACATAGACTTTAGTCCCATCATTAATAATGATGCACCCCACAACCTCACTGATTGTTTTAGTGTTGAGAAAATTACCCAAATTGGTGACACTAAACATGATCAATCTCCTTTTCAAAAATGGGAAACACAGTATACTAATGCGTGTCTTTGTAAAATGAAAATAACTACAGTAGATTGCTAGCCTTAGCTTAGTTACCTGGATACAAAGCAAGGCAAATGTTAGTTTTCTCCAGTGAAACAAAAAAACTTGTAACTATTTTGAGTTTTTGAGTGAAAAGGAGAGTTATCATCGTTTTTTGAAGGCTTGATTGCTTAAACCTGCATTAGAAGCTCAGTGAGCAGCACTACGTTTCTCAAAGCTACAGCTACTATGCTAGCTATGTTAAATGCAACAGCCTTTTAAGGTCTGGGTTGAACAAAGTTAACCTATCCTGAAAGACTGACGGCAGTGAAAAATATTGCTGATCATAGACACAAATCAGATTAATTTATTTCAGCTAGTATTAGAACAAAATATTGTTTCTTGGCAGTCTGCGCTTCTGACAAGAGGATAGCCTGCGACAAGGAGTTCTCATACTCAGAGGATCAAGGGGAGGGAGGAAGGAGGAACGTGGCCAATCACAAGTAAGGAGCAAAGCGGCCAAGAGTTGAGGAGAACAAAAAGGAGGGAGAGGAGATGAAAGCTGGTAGGTACCTGCCAGTTCTTGTCCTTGAATATTAATATTAAATGAGCAAATTACTGTATTCTTACAGAGCTGTTTTTATTTATTTGTTTCTGACCAGAAGAAACAAAAGATGTTAGCAGTGAAAAGGCTGACAAAAAAAATTAACACATTATACTTCATATGATGTATTGTATGTATTATTTACATATATATAGCCTTTCCTTACTTACTTTTGTGTTTTTCTTATTAGAAAACTCCCAGTAATGCAATGCCCTTTTTTTTCCATATTAAATATGAAGCCTATCTCTATCTAAATGTCAAAATAAACCTTTTTTAGCAGTATTATTCAGTGTTAAATTAGTGTTTAACAACGATGCTTTCAGGCCTCTCGAATGTTGAGGGGTTGTAGAAGTGAATATCTTGGATCCACCAACCTAAATGTGTTTCCTTTTCCTTAATCTTTATGCAGTTATTCTTTTTGGATGAAGCCTCAACCTGGTAATTACTTGCTTTTAGGGAAATGTTTATTTCGGTGGCCAAGTAGATTAAGCTTCTACAATTTAATATGTTATATTAATATAAAATGTGGATTTTTACCAATTTCAATAAAACTTTTTTTTTTAATACACTTACACTACATATTTTGTGCTTAGTCTTGTCATGAAAATATTAAACCACCAGAGGGCATTGTGTCCTTAAAAATATCCCAACTGCGCGGACACTAATAATGGAAAAAGAGGTGTTATTTTCACCAAAATGGTACAGCCCACTTCCGGAATTGATTTTAGCTACGCAACAACTCATGATGCAGAGACAGAGCATCTTGCTGTAGTACTTGTGGAAAGACTAGTTGTATTTCTATCACTCAAGACGACCAGGAAAGTAATGCGCTTTCCCATTGAAGTACAACGCAGGGGCACTTACCGGTACCGCTTGAAGACATCTACCTGTAGGCCTACTGATAAGAAAGGCAGGTATTGTTGGCTAGATTCTATCTATGTAATATACAGTAGTTGCCATAAGTCTTACATACTGCCTTCTCTCGTTAACCAATTAAGTAAAGCAGACGTTGGACATTTTATCCCTTGACGTCGCTACCCAATTCCCACTAGGCCCTCATTTGAGAATGCTGTTTTTAGTTTTATGCGTTTGTAGGCCAAAATAGTTAACGTAAGTTGTCGTAAGCATCAAGCAAACTGTTTAAGGAAGTCAGGGAAAGACCCCCAACTGTGTTTAGCGAATACAACAGGATTGTATTCGCTGTCATACTGTGATGACACCTAGGAATGTATTCCTTGCCACTCCTGCCTTAGATTTTATTAAGAAATGTGTCTTTCTCGATGTAAGAATGTTTAGTATAACTGTGATGTAGATTAGTGTAGTGCCATGACATCCATGTTATAGCCTACTAATGCAACGCTATTGAGTATTAGTAGGCTACTGGGGTTGAACCAGTTTGGAAATAAAAGACAGATGCCTCAAGTTTTATTCACATTTATTTTTGCTTTCAGTGTGCTCACAGAAAATTAGAACACCTTAAGCAGAGAAGTTTAATAGCATTTTTTGTAAGCAAAGTTACATTCCATCTCTAAGTCAAATTGGTCAAAGCTTCTTCAGTATTTACAAAAGAAAAAGACAAGATGCTACACAAACATTGCATCTGATAGAGATTCCTTAATTTGAGACCACTGAAAAAGCAACTGTCTGCTCTCAAAACATACCACAGTATATAAACAGTAACCATTCCACTTATCACAGCTTGGTTGAGTTCAAAAAGGTCTTCCAGGATGACTTTTCGGTAGTTGTTATCTTACAAAATGAGCGGGTGGAAAAAGAGCTGCAAACTTCATGTGCTTCTTGAGATCAAGATTTCATTTGTACAATAATCACAGTTAAAAACACCCCGCCTATACATACTTACACTTTATTAAGGTCATAAAACCAGCAATAAACAATAAAGCCTATACAACTTGTATTTCTACTGAATCACTGACTGGTACAGCTAATGAGAAGTGAAAAGCTCCTATGATTTATGACTTCCTAAAATCTAGCGCTTGGAATTGTATTTGTCATCTTTTGTAGTACAAAATGACTTAGTGTTGTAAACCACGTGGTCCTCTCATGGCATATAGAAGTTGGTCTTGTAAAAAATTTTTTAAGACTACTCTTACATAATAGTCTGTGGCACATTTCCCAGGCACCAATGCGCCACTCCGTTTTCCCTTTACCCTCCCCAAAACCCCCTTCATTTACATGTCAACTGTAACCCCCGCCTCCTTCATACCTTGGGCATGTCCATACATTGTGACAAATTTACATTTTGTATAAAAAGGCAAAAAGAAAAGAAAAAAAACTCTTAATACTGATGCAAACAAATGGCAAAGTGTGGATGTTATTCTATCTGTTTTACAATTTAGCCACCCACCTCGCCCAGCCCATTGGGATGGAAGTAACAATGGAACGAGATGGGTTTTGTGTAAAGAGGGGGAGACAAAAAAAACAAACAAATAAAAGCTTTAAAATATCCCTGGTCTTAAGACAAGTTCTCTGTAGCCAGGAAATGGCACTGCTCCAACGTACAAACAGGGAAATGGTTCTTTGATAATCTTTTTTTTTCTTTTTCTTTTTTTCGTTCTCGCTCCTTCACCCTCGGCCCTCCGGTCTTCACTCAGCTGCCTGCTCGGTTGCGGTCACAGCCGGGACCTCCGGCGTTGCCGCCTCCTGTGCTGCGGGTGTTGCTGCCTCTTCTGATTTGGGCGCCTCCTCAGCCGCCTTGGCCTCCGTGATGGGCTCTGTGGGCTTCTCCTCCGCCTTTGGCTCCTCTGTGGGTGGGGCAGCCTTCGCTTCTTCTGCAGGTTTCTCCTCTGCCTTGGCTTCCTCCTTGGACTCTTCTGCGGCAGGCGCCACCTCACCCTCGGCAGGCTTAGCCTCCTCACTGGTACCCGCCTCAGCGCCCTCAGTCTTGGTCTCCTCCGTGGCAGCGGCAGGCGCCTCCTCGTTCTCGGTGCCCTCGCCGGTCTCCTTCTTGGTCTTCTTGAAGGAGAAGCCGCTCAGCTTGAACGACTTCTTGAAGGAGAAGCGCTTCTTCTTCTTCTTGGGGGTCTCGTTGCTGGCGGAAGGAGTGGCGCCCTCCTCTGGCTTTGTTGACTCCACCTCGCCCTCAGCGGCCGCCGCCTCGACTTTCTCCCCATCCACGTCCTCCTTCTCAGCAGGTGCGGCCTCTGCTTTCTCGCCCTCCTCTTTTGGGGCCTCTTCTGCTGTAGCACTGCCGTTGGCTTGCACCTCCTCTTTCCCAGCCTCAGCGGCTGCAGGGGATGCATCCCCATTTACTTTAACATGTCCGTTCTCCTGATAGGACAAATAAATACAATTATTAGAATGTAAAGAAAACTGGATAAAATTAAATTCAATACCACCAACCGACACAAGGGGCAATAGACACTGAACTAAACTGAATTGGTAAAAAACACTTCCTTTGTAATATGACATCCAATGTAGGATAAAATGTGATTTACTTTTACTAGACAATAATTGCAGTACAACAGCGACTCGGTGTAGCATTGACTTAATCCTTAACAATAGTCGTTTTAATTTATTCAAACTATGTTTCCAATAAGTCACCGACAACACAAGTGAGCCAGATTAAACAATACCTCAACCTGACCGCTAGGGGTCGACAAATACCCGATCGACAGCAAATAAGTGCCCAAAGCAAAGCAGCTGCTCATTAAAACAGCAGATGCTCATTAAGACACCAGATCACGAAGAGAACCGCTCGGATGTATTTCACTGAAATATACAATTTACATGGAAAAGCGAGCAATAAAACGGCACTATATTAAATTAAACTTAAACGTGATTGTACAGTGCACACTATCAACATAATATCTCGCAGGGGCGCACAATTGCACGAGGCTCTCTTCAGTACGATAGTAGCCTGTCGTATCCACTTTCTAGTCGATCATCTGTAACAAAAGGCGTGGTACGAGACCACGGAGAGCCATTGTTGTCGTCGAGCATCTTTTCTCAGTCCCCACATTTTGTAAGGGTTTATCATAAACCTTGAATTTACATATAGCCTACATTTACAACTTTACATATTTGATGTTTTGAGTCAACTAATCTAAAACGCCCAATTGGAAATTCAACACATGGCTTTAACTTTAACCAATTTTAACCACATTCAGTGTGATTTCAAACAAAGGAATCTACTTTAATACCACCACGGCTTGGAATAGTATTGAAAATAACGACGCTGTTTTTATTAACCATGTACCATACACATTGAGTCTATTAACAATGTTTCATTACAGGAAATTGAAATAAACCACCATCCATTGTTAATCAAAACTATTTTAAAGGATTTTCTCATTTACAATTTGCCATCTTTTAAACCTTGCCGTTTAAAAAAAATACACCACGGTAACGATTATATTTCTGTTTAAAGTAAAGATGTTTTATAAAATGTTCAAATGTAGCCTACCTGTCCATTGGTCTTGGTTGGCGAAGCGGCTGCCTCTCCCGGCTTTTCAGTCGCGGCTTCGCCCTTTGCAGCCGTCTTGGAGAATTGCGCTCCCATGCTTTCGCTCAAACAAAGAAACTCAAGCGATCCAAAAATGAACAAAGACCACAAGCCTTTTTTCTTTACCCTAAAAGCTCTTCGCCGATGTCCCCCTTTATGTAAGTTCGCCTCGGAAGAAATCGAAGTCCGTTTGCAGTGAGGAAAATTACCAAATTTCAAAAACACTGCCAAGTGAGGAGAAGTAATAAAAATCCCAGAATTGTTGCTGTGTCGGTGTAGACGGTTTGGAAAATGGAGAAATTTCCCTTGTTGCTAATAAGATGCGGAGTCCAACGCCCAAGTGCAGAGATGAATGGGCATTCCGAGCGATGACGGCACCGCACTCAGATTCAGCCAATCACGGCCTGTCTTTCACAAAGTGGGCAGGGCTTAGAAAAAGACCTAACAATGGATTGTAGGATGATGTGAAAGCATATCTTGAAAGCAGCTTGTCGTGGTTTACAAATTTGCCTTTTAAATTACAAAATTGACTCAACTGCTCGACTGATGAGGATGTATGTTTTTAGGTTGAAGCTATAAGGATTCGCAAGAATGTACTCTTGGCGCACGCATAGTTTTGTCTTTTTGGATTATTACTGAAGGTGACATAATATTTGGTAACAGTGCACTTCAATCAATTAATATGGATTTGATTGACGTACTGTAGCCTGCTGTTAGCTAGCATCTGCCTCCACTTTCATAGGCTATAACATGTTGATTAATTTATCATGCCTAATAATTATTCTGTGTATGGTGTGTTTTTAGGATAGTGTCTTAACATTTGAAAGGCCAGTATTATATCCAGACTTGAGTGTTTTGACAATTTTAGAGAAACAACAGATTGCAAGCATATCTGTGGTATAAAACTGATTTGTTTGGCTTAAATCAGGTATAACATACACAAAGTTGTAATGTGGTAGCCTATATTGGCTGCCTAAATTAACTCTATAAAGGGAGGGCTTTAATCAAAGCTGTGTAAAATGCACACAGGCTTGTGCATTCGGAATGATGCTTGAGTCTTGGTTTAAAATGTGGGGCTTCATCTAATGTGTTGCATTTTAACTGCAGGGTTTCTGACATCTGACATACTTGTGTCTAGAAAACATTTCTTCCCTTTTTTTTAGACAATTAAATACTAGTTTTAACCACTTTTGTCATGTTGCCATGGCAATGTGGTCGGCAGGAGTGAAACTGAGATGGATGAGTGGGGGTGGGGAGACAAGTATCAGTCAGTGTGAATCTTTTAATTTCAACAACTCTGCGTAAATGTCACCAGGGTTGGAAAACGCAATACGAGCTTGTGAAGCACACACGGGAGCCTGGAACGATAACAAATTGTAACCATCTCCATTCAGAAGACAGATTTTGACGATCTTAAGATGTCTGTTGTTCCCATCCCCCACAATCTATGGAAGTAATTGGGGTTTCCCTTTCTCTGCATTACGCACAATGCATGCTCGTATGGACCAATTCAGTGGACTTTCTGCACCCATGTGGGGTTTCTTATTGATGTCTATTGCAGGTTGGAAGAATTCAAATAAAGTATGGAAAAAAAACATGAAATAAATCTCTTCATGTTTTATTTTTTAACTTACAGTGAAATGTTTCTTATGTATCCACAAAGTTTCTTGATAGAGAGCAAATGATATGCCTTGGCATTTTTTGCTAAATAATATACTGTAGTTCTTTAGTTAATATTTTTAGAACATAAGAAGTCTCAATAATCACAAAACAGTGTGGTCAATATATAATATATATACACATTCAGTGTGCCATAGTTCTCAAATTTGTCATGCAAAAATCTAACATACAGTAAAAATTAATTTGAACTGAAATACATTAATATTTAATAGTTCAGCATAGTTCAGCAGCACATTTCTCCCTAATATGCCTAAACATGATCTGATGAGCGTCTTATACTAAACATTGCTGATCGCATTGAAACCAAAAAGCACTCCACTAATCAGATACTGAAATGTCAACAAATGACAAGTGAGCTATTTTTCTTTGGTGACAGTCTAGGGCAAGAGGTCATTCAGGGTCACTGATAGAATTGATAGCCACTCATTCCTTGGACATTCCTGGGGCGACTGACTCTACACCACTGTGGCAAAACAGTGAATTTATAAGTGTTTAGATTGCTAACCGGCAGGGTAAATCAAATTCACACTGCGCAGATGTGATTAACTATAAAGGGCCCTATATTCCAATTCGCGCTTAAGTCCTTTTTTGCGCACCTCCAGTTATGCATATTTACGTTACGTATTCTCCCCTAAGCACTCTGATCACCACAGCGCTTAACTTCAGAATGAAGGTGGTCTCATGAAAAGGGCGGGATTTATTTAAAATGGAAAGGAACTGAGTCCCACCCTCGTCCATTTTGGCTGTCGGAAAAACGCGGAACGTGGACTTTCGCATTAACCTTAAGAATGTTATTAAAATCCACTCAAACCATAAATAAGACTGATTTAGAAAATAAATGCACAGGTGGATGATGGCTTCATGGTCGTGACGAAACCGCTGGATACACTGCACGTTAGTGAGCCCCAGTATATCCAAACGAGGTCAGAATACGCGTGGCCGTCTTTGCGCTGGGCGAGCTCTTCTCTGTCGTTCCCACTCTCTCAGGAGCACAAGCAAATGTAGAGAAGCCATTTTGGTTTGGGATTTTTCAAGCATCCTAAATGGTTGGTAATACTTATATCTTGATTGATATTTCTGTTTTATTGTTTAATGGAAATAATTGATTTCATTGTTTTAATTTAATTAATTATTTACCAGGAGTAGGCCTTCCGCTGACTTAAAAGGCAATACTGTGTTTCACCTTGTCGTGGCGTTTGTCTTAATACAGCTCTGGAGTGCGTGGATGAAAAGTGCTTAAGTCAAGGGGAGAATACACGTAAATGAAGAAACACCCAGATTTGGGGGTTGCTCCGCCTGAAACACGTAACTGCCTTCATGGCGTGCAAACCACAGTCTTAACTCTGGGGAGAATACGCGCAGGCTGAAAAGTGCTTAGCTGCGCGCTTTTTTTGACTTATGCACATGGGAGAATACGCCCCAAATTGCACAATTAATATTTTATAAATTTTCTCCCAGCTCACTGTGAAAATTGTGCATTTTAACTGTAGCTGGAGGGTTATCAAAGATGTGAGCCTATGAGAGGTGTAGGGGAAGTAGTAGAGAGAAACATGAGACACTGCACTCAAATCAGACACTAACTGAGAAGTGTACCTTTAAGTATACCCTGCAATAAGGCCTAAAATAGCAATTAATCAATAATTGAACTTGCTAATGCTGACTCAGCCACATTTAAAATCCATTTTGAGACAGTGTCTGTGTCTGTGCATGCATGGGTGTGTATGTAGGGTTGCAGGGGTGGTCGAGCTACCTTTAGCACCTTGTTGACACACATGTTGCTATGTGCTGTCAGAAAGAAGAAGTGCAGGTCTCACATCCCATATTTGCGATGCAAATACTGACCTACGCTGTACCCAGAGATAGAAAAAACAGATAGTGTTCAGCACACATCAGAGTGGGCTTACAGGATTCATCTTTTTAATCATTTGATCTTGTATCAAAATAAATATGCAAAACGCTGGTACATTTACTTGCCGTGTGTAATTACAATTAGGTAATTTAGCAGATGCTTTTATGCAAAGGGACTTACATGAAGCAAATAGGGGTTAGGCATCTAGCTCAAGGATGCTTACAGGGAGGCCAACTCTAGCGCTTCAACCCACGACCTAGACTATCCTGCCCTAGACTATCAAGGCCTCGATGAGTGTGTCATCGAGGCCTTGTTGTAAGATAACGTTGATTGTTCGAATTAGCTTTTATCCAAAGCGACTTACAGTGAGTACAATTCCAAGTAGTAAGGAGCAGATAGTGGTTGGCTGCTCAAGGATGCTTATTTGCTATGCTATTTGTGCATGTGTGTGTCAGCCCCAGTGTTTTCCTATGAGGAGAAGGGTAACGGCTGTTTCAGCGCTGCGCTATCCCTCAGTGAAGCGAAGGGCTCAGACAAGGCGTCGTAGTGCTTTGCTCGTTGCCACTGCCCTTTTAATGAGCAACCAGTGATTTTACAGTACGATACAACCAACACTGAAAAACACTGGAACAAAGACATTGAAAAATGTATTGTCTAATTCTACCACCCTATGCTTCCCAGTGTGTTGCTATGATCGCCTATGTTAGACTCTATGTTGCCCTGATGCCTGTCATGTGTACTCATCCAAACATATACAGTGAAATTAATGTAGTCCCTCTTAAAGAAGACAATGTTTTACTACATTTGCTACATTATTTTACATAGACAAATGCAGATACAGTACACACCTTGGAAGACACAGAAATTCATTGTTGTCCAAAAAACATATAAAACAAAACAAAAATTGACAATGTGACTTTGTACAGTAGTAGGCTTAAATGTTGCCAACATGGCAAATTATTGTAGCGACTTTATTTAAAAAAGAAAAGTGTAACTTTTTAAGCAGACATTAGATACTTTCCTAGAAAAGGGTCCCCAACGCTGTTCTTTGTGTCTGCAGTCTTACCTGTGTTTGCTATGGTTCTGATACTGGGCCGGGAGTGGCGGCGAGTGGCATTAGGGAGAGATGGTGGCTTATGGGAAGGTCTCTGCCAGGAGTGCTCTCAGGGGCCTATTATATCTACGCCTGAAAATGCTAGAAAGTGTAGACTTTCGCCTATAATGTGTTTTTTTGCTTTTCCACATTCTCAATGTAGAGTAAAGTATAAAATGTTATTTTTATTTATCCTTTTCAAAAAAGTTGATTACATGTGTGCCAATGGTGCTTATCTTATAGCTATGTTCACATAAGCTAATGGAGCTAGCACAGTAACAACACAGACTTTACAAATTACAAAATGGCACTGAATCCAAACCACATACATACATAGACTGAATATAAAGCGATCTTCAGCCCGTGGCATTCCAATCGCGTATATGCGTTACTCCCAAAATCCTGGGTATTTTGTTGTGCTGATGGTTAAGGTTGGACAATAAAATGTTGATCTTTTTAATGATAAGATATAGATTAAGGTTAAAATGCTTCCAAGATGCCCAGAGATTTGAGTGTCACCCAGTCAATCAGATTGTTTGAATTTATACTTCCTGCGACATATTGACCAATAACAGTCCAAGGCTATTGTTCAAAGAATAGAGAATGTGCAATTCTTCATATTGGTTGTAGGTCTAATTGTTGCAGGAAAATATGTTTTCCTACAAATCAGTATAAGTCTTTTTTTATATCTAGTAGCTTTAATTTAATACTGTCAGGACAAGGGCCACAGGTTATCTGGTTATAAAATAACAGTATGCCTTTTATGTTGCCATGATTTTTTAATTTTGAAAATATCTGTAGGTCAAGTATGTATTGTATACAGCGGCGGCGTCAGGGGGGGTCTTGGGGGGTCTCAAGACCCTCCTAAAAAATGCCTTGACCCCCCACCCCCTTCCTGATTAAAAAAAAAATAAAATAAAAAAATATATATATATACAGTATAT
>JAODLI010011656.1:0-25367 GCA_027575585.1 Percopsis omiscomaycus | reverse complement strand
CAAATTACTCACACACACACACACACACACACACACACACACACACACACACACACACACACACACACGCAACATGATACAACCTGATCAGCATGCAAAATATATTGTGGTTAAGCTGTGATAAATGTGTTTACTATGCACAGCTCTGAATGAACGGTACCAATACTCGTATCACCACATTGAATGCAAATATTTACTCAATCATCTAATATCTGTATTTTTTGCGGAACAAAGCTATAGCATTGGTTATTGGTTGGTTGGTCATTCAAGGTTTTAATTACAAGTGGAAAACAGCAAGTACCATTATCTTGGGTCCAACATACGTTTTCATGGCTTAAAAAGCTGATCTCCGGTATATTTTTAATCCATTCTTTGAAATGCAAAGGAAAGGGCTCTTTTTGTTGAATAAATGGAAAAAAGGAAGTCGAAACTAGCATTAGCTCAGAGAAAAGGAGGGAATAGAACAGCTTGACATTTTGTTGGCTGTTCGTTGTGCTGGGTCGGCGTGTCAGGTTGAGGGGAATTACATGGCAAAAAGGCATCAGGCGATGGGGTCAATCACTGGATAAGCCATCCAGCTGGCACTTAGATTCCTGAGCTGATCTCTGACAGTTTACATGACTACTGGTTACTTACACTTTGGTCTCAGCCTTTTCTTACTGGATATCAGGGGTGAGGCAATTATTAGCAGTAGTATGCAGTATGCAGACTACACATGGACGAATAGTGTGGAATTGGTTCAGTGTAGAAATCTGTCCTTAAATAAGTACAAAAATACAGAAATTATGAAGTGTTGCTTACAAGGGCTTATGAAATATGTCATATGTTTTATACCCTGGAAACTAGGTATATATCTGTCCTCTTTGACCGATACTAACTACTTAGAAACATTGGGAAACCGGACTACATGAAACCCACAAGAAAATGAATAATCTCCACTCCACTGAAGCCAGAAAGATGTAATTCCCAGTTCCTTAATGTCTCTTTCCATGCCTTCTGCATGGTGTGTCATTACTTATTCATTCAGAGACAATCCAAGTAAACACACAGCATGTAGGCGCTCAATAATTTAAATGGAGGAAAAATGGTTAAGCAGATGCTTTTCAGGAGGGGTCCGTGTTTGAGTGCGGAGCCGAGATTTACACCAGCTCATGTTTCCAATGGCATTCTGGAACCTACACAGCATACTTGGTAGATACTTACTATATCTGGGATAAATCAGCGCCACTGGGGTTTTTCCAAAGATCAGTTCGGCGGTTTGGCTTAACCACCCCCACACAGGACTTGACCAGTGAGGCTGAGGATTTGTTTGCTTGAGTACGTTTTATAGCGGCCCTTTAAAAAACACTTTTGCTGGGTCCCAGGCTGGTGCTTTCATGCCTCTCTGCAGTAGCTGCCTTCGAGCACCGCAGGAGAGGATGAGATAAGGGGGGCTTCGAGATAACAAGAGTTGAACTCTTTCTTCTTCTTTGCCCTGACATGCTCCCTTTGCCAAACCTCGTCCACTCCCATTGTGCCTTGTGTGGAGAAAAATACACTTATTTAATTGTTGATTTAATCTTTTGATTAAAAAAAAAAAAAACGTTATTCATATGGTTATGGTGTATGCTGGAAGACAGTAGATGGATGGCTATAGAAACAGGCAGTGTTTCGAGTGTTTTATTTAGTGCAAATCCTAGGATTAAATATTATATTCCATGACGATTGAAATGTTAGCTTGTCAAATCTTTCCGCAGAAACAGGTTTAGTGAGGACACACTGATCTTTGCAATGAATGGTATGTAGAAGAAACGACCCAGCAGTGACCTCTGGTAATAACGCATTTGCAAAGCTCACACTCTCTCTCTCTCTCCCCCTTCCTATTCCAATCCCACTTTCATGTGAGATAAGGAGAACGTATATTTACAGAGCTGCCAGGTAAACAACGCGAGGGGATGTACGCTCTAAACAGACCTTTGACCTATACAATCACCCTTTTTGTCCAGACCGGGCATCCCCATCAACAGGAAATGCCAAATATCGTGTATTGACCCACTAAGAGCCCCAAAAACTAATCGTCAGGAAGGAAAAGAACCCTAGCATCTGGAACCCTTATCTGAAACATCTGTACTGGAAGGATCCTTGAGCAAATTCCTGTGACCTCTCACGGTGACCTCTCTCTGTCTCTTCCCCTCTCTCTTTCTCTCAGAGGATCAAAAGAAGACAGTTTTATACATGAAGCCAAATGTCTTATTGACTATTAACTATTTTGAATCAATTTAGGTTTAACTGGGGGTTGGATATGACTAGTGTACATCATACATGTACACTAGTCATATTTGGTCTCTATGATTTCCAGAAGTCATAACTAGATTGATTATAGGAATCACATATTCGTTAAAACTCACAGTTATTTATGTTTTATGGACACGTGTCTATCAAAGGGCCTCACACACACACATCTCTCCTCAGAGAGTCTAAAAGACCATTCAAAGGGATACCATGTTTAGGGAGTAGACTTTTAATAAACAAAAGCTGTAATACCCACGCACATCCACCAAGCTAGTGTGTTCTTACAGCTTATTTTGGAAAGCTCCCTTTTTGAATAAAATGTTATATAACCATGTTTCCTTATGAGTAAGTAATTATAGATGAATGCTATAGGGGACAGGATAGTCTAGTGGTCTAGGTATAGGACTACCAGCCGAAGGTTGTGGGTTCAATCCCCAGAGTTGTAATAGTAATAGCAGCATGTAATTGTATGTCGCTTTGGATAAAAGCATCTGCTAAATGACCTAATTGTAATAAGTCACATATCACTGGGCTTGGTTTTTCTGGTACAGAATGTTTGTTGTGTGTCATGAATCACAAATGTATTTTTGGTATTGTAAGTAATGTTGCATCTGAATGTGGAGTTTTGAGGTAACCGGTAAGTGTGGATTTGAGATTGATATATAAGGAATTCTATCTAAATGAAAAAGAGGAGGGGGCACTCCCCACTTTCTCCACTTTCTCCCCTATGACCAATCCAACAATGCCTCAAACCCCCAGAAGTTGACCCAAACATGCCTCTGTTTACTAAGGTATAAAATAAGAGGTTTTACGGTCACTCGTTCTCTTGAGCTGAAAATTCGTGCTAGCTATAATAACCTGTATATTTTTGTTTAAGTAATCTTGTATCTCTTAGTTAATATTTTTATAGTATCAGTAACGGTATTTATATTGAGCAATTTAAATTTTTCCTGCCACGGAAGTCCCGCGTGGCAGGAAATACAGTCTTCGTATACATTTTCACATTACCTTCTTTTTCTCGCCTTATTGTTTATAGATTTGTATATAATACTTGCGTTCAACAACCTAGTCAGTGCAGGGTAAGCCACGTTAGGCATTTGCAAATCCTTCTGAGGTAACTCGACAAACCAGCCTTTTTTCTAGTCTAAATTATATTGTCAGTTTGAAGCCACAATTCTGTCCACGTTGCTACCAAGCTAAACTCGGTGACGGGATGCTGGTAATTCCATGGAAGCTCTCTGTACGTGCAAAGCAGATGACCACAGGGACACCAAGACCAGGCAGAGGCTAAGCCAGTCTAATGAACTTAACTATATATCTGAACTCTTAATACTACAGCCAGCCTCTGGCTTAGAAGAGGTGAAGAATGTTTGCAAAACTCGCACTAGCAAACCAGTAGGGGGTTCCCCTCAAAACCACTCGAAGAAGAAAAGACAAGACTTCACAGATACAACTGCCCCAGGTCTACAGCTACAGCCTGTCAAGCTACATTCACTGGCGTCGTTCCGGTTTACCCCGCAACCATGTGACGGAATCCCCGGCGTCAGGAGAAACCTCCATCCACGTCACACCCCGTTCAAAAATCTCCACCCGCAAAGCCAATATGAGTAAACTTTATATTCTGCCTCCTTGCTTGCTGGTCTTAATCCAAGAGGTTTTCCAACTGTCTATTTTCTTACATACAATCTCTTAGTCAATTCCCTTTCCCTAGTATCAGGTCACAACGTAAATTAAGCCTAATAGCTTAGGTAGGTGAGGTGAACTGGTCCAAGTCTGCCCCGCCTAACGGTGGTTCTATAGTCAGGTGTAGGACTCTGAATCCCATCTCCACATGCATACCGGGATATTGGAGCCTGGACATCTTGTTTGGTACTATTGTTTTGATATAATATTTTGATATGAACTTGTGTTAGTTGTTGCAGTTGTTTTCTCGGTTTGTTTGGAAAAGCACAGAAACTTCAACTTCAGATTATTGATTGATTACCAAGATTGGTCGAAATATGAAATATTATTAATTATTAAAATCTGTTAGACTTAGACTTACAACTTTATATTTTATGTAGTTCAAATTGCTACAGATGGCTGTTTGAGATAAATGACATTTCTGCACATACAAATACTAGGAAAGCAATGCTGTAAAATTTCATGTACAATTCTAACACATCTCTCCTAAAAACACTTGCTGCTATGCAGTGGGCACATTAGGGTGTGTGCGTATAAACCCCTGTGTATTTTTTGATGCTGCTAGCAGTAGAGGATGATAGATTGCGACCGTTATATTTCAATACCCATGCCACCTACAAGCAATATGGCTGGCAGCTATAATGTACTGCATGGCTTATCAAATGCCAAGATGGCACATTTAATTAAAGACCCCCGTACTCTTTGTGCGACTAGTCCCCCGTGTCAGGTTCTGGAAAGGCACTGGAGGGAGTCTATGGACCTGGGTGACAGGGACTGATAAAGTCATTAGGCTTCCAGACTAATAATGGGGAATGGACGGGAATGTCCGTTCATTGGCCAAGAGATAGGCGCCACCTCTAGCAAGCAGAACACGAGGACAAATGCTTATGGAAATTAGACAGGGACGTAATAGAGGACCTAATCTCGGGTGATTGGAAAATACAGACAGAACAGTAATAAAAAGAACACATGGGATTGATGAGCGGCAGAATGGCTTGAGGCTGCAGTTTAATCAAGGCAGAAAATAGATCTTTACAGGATGGGACTCTGAGGGGACTCCTGTAAGGCAGATTTAATAAATATGTACCCTTGATGAAATGTAGCTTTAATGCATATGCGTTTGGCAACCTAGGCTGTATTTGAACCTTCCCCCAAAAGAGACATGTACAAAAGCGCGCACACACACATTAACTTAACACTTATTACTTATCGCATTCTCATTCCAACGGTTGTATTATGCACACATTTAAAGGGCCCCTGTAGAAAATCCTTCCTTGCCTTTCTAACTTCTTCACTGTATTTAATAGGTAGCTAAAAAAAAAGGTAAAAAAATGATTCTGGATTCTGGAAGACTGCCCAAGTCAAAGTCAAAAAGTTCTGGCCACTGGCGACAATGCACCGGGGACAAAAACTCAAACAGTAGACACATTTCTATCATTACATAGTATATATCATCACATCTCCCATCCATAACTCAGCATTTTCCTACCATTAGGTTCCAATACAGTAGCCACAAACGAGAGCAGTGGTTAATTTAAATAAAATCACTGCCCCCAGAAAATGGCCTATTCTTACAGTGGAGCTGACAAACAGCAAAAGCGTAACATCAGCAAACACACATCTGTGTCAAGTTGAGGTGTCCTACTCCGTCTCAATTTTGTTTTTTTAGGATGGCTTTAGTTTGAAAAAGTTGAGAACCCCTGGTTTAATGTAATCACATAGATTAATCGATGAAATAATCTACATATTGATTAGCAAAATAATAATTAGTTGTGTGTTTGCACTTATTTAATTTTGAGGAAATGTAATAAATTGAATGTGAAAATAAAATAATGTTTTTTTTTATTAGTTAGACATTTTATTAGTTTGAAAATGAACAAATCTTGGTAGTGGACTTTTGAACCCCACTATATCCCAAGTGGGAATATCCTCATATTACTTTTGCAATTAAAATTAAGGTGCATACTTCTTCTTCAAGGCATAACGATCTCTGTGGCTACTATATATCGAGGGAAGGCATTTGCCAAGTAACTGCTGTGGTGTAGAATGCAGATTAACATCTTTCATCTTTGCCATAGGAGAGGGCGCGGGCTCTATGAGCGACACGAGAACATTTTAAAAAGCAGAGGAGGGTGTCATTACACTTTCTAGAGCAAAGGGACTTGATTTATCAGCCTTCCCAGAACATACATACAAACGATGCGCAAGGGAGTGGGGGAGCTTTAAGGACACCTAGGGTACCTTACCACCTTTCCAATTACAGTTCAAATGGGACCTTGGAAATAGATTTCCTCAAGGGAAATGCAAGCACTGTCTGAAGATAGGGTTCACTTTGCCTAGAATTATGCGCAACACAGACCCAGCTAGTTAGCATGCGGAGAATGCAGTATTCCGGCATTATAGCTAACCTCGCACAAGGGCTTGGTCTGCCAAGTCACGGTATAATACTGTAGCACATACCACTTTCTCCTCCCTGGCGGGGGAGTAGAAGGACGACGTAATCACCTTACTTCTGGGTTGGGTCGCGGGAGGACAGCGCATGCGGTAATGCGGGATATGCTGGCAAATGAATGAGAGAGAAATGAATGAACGGATGAGAGAATAAGGCAGAAAGATTGTACGCTGACACCCTGCTGGCGTGCTGGCATAGCGTCAACAGCCCGATGACCAATGAGTAATGAGCTGTAGACAGGTGGAGAAGGCAAGGTCCGCACATTTACACATTTTGCACATTCCCCTCTTAATCTTCCTCTTCCTCCTTCACCTATTGTTTCCTCTCTCTCCTCCCTGCCAGTGACTGCCCACTCATCGGCATGGCCCTCCCGAGGTCCGGACCCATCAACAGGGCGCCTGGAAAAGCCAGATGGCAGTCACATGTTGGTGTGTGTGTGTGTATGTGTAACAGTACCAATGTCACAGTGTGTCTGCCCCCTACCCAAGCAACCAGCCTTCAGTTCAACAAAGCTGTGGGACTCCGGTAAAGTCTACTGGCACTGATTAAGACATCGCAGGCCATGCTGGCAAGCCTCTGGCAATATGGCAGATGAGAGAGTGACCCCACATACACAAATACACAGACACACACTCTAAATCAGATCACCACTTCCTTTTCCCATGTCCTGGCCTGTGGCAATGCACATAAAGTGTTGAAAGAAGGGATGCATTAAGTACTGGTACACCCTCCCTTAAGGTTCATACAGTAAGTGTATCTGTGTATTGCTGTTCTTCTGCTCAAGTCTTTAAGAATAGCCGCCAGCTTTTGCAGAAAATAGTGTCTGCAACAATATGTGGTTCACTCTTATTTTGCAGTTCAAGTCTTTATTTCCCTAAAATAATGAATATATATTTGTGCCCATAGCCCAGAGCGATCAATCCAATGTAGTTTAAATGACCAGCAAGTGTCTTAAACGAGGCACAAAAAATGCGTATCCGTAAACTCCAATAAGTGAAATTACACTCGAGTTAATGATCTCATTACAGGAAAGCAACTTGCAGTAACTATATTTTAAAAGGAATTTTTTGGCAGTTAAAGTCAAATCCCTCCAATGATTGAGTGAGACAATTTAAATGGTCTTTAATACTAAACCTACCCATATGTTTTTGGAGGACCACAATGGCCTTCCAAAGAAAATTTCTGAATTTGACTGCAAAGTCGATACCTTTAAAAAGAAACACAGCCAATCCACTATTAAGAAGCACTTAGAAGACTGCGTACATATTATTTTCAACCATAGAGAGACAACTAGCCAGGCAGGCAGGCAAATGAACAGAGTCATTACAGACTGCACCAGCACTCAAGCAAATTGGTCTAACATGCTTAATTTCCTAGGAGGGCCAATTTAATGCACACGGCATGGCTATATAGATTTAGATGTCAAGACATAAGCTGAGAATGCTAACAAACTGCTTGTTGGGGATCGATGTTGAAAATGTACTGATGTTAGCAAACTAGATACTCCTTAACCAATCATAAAATGTTGTCAGTTGTCCCGCCTTAACAGATGCAACTTAAATCATGTAGACAGAATAAGGGAGATCAATCAAGAAAGGCCTGCACACACCTAGTCAGTCCTGAGAAGTGGTCTAAACTGGCAAAATGAGCTTGATTGGATAGTATTTAAATGCTGTTGGATGCTCAACAATAGTGGTGTAAAGTAACGTAAAAATACGTTAGTGTACATACGTATGAGTTTGTACACACACATACTGTATATATATGTTTATTAAAATTTGTATAACTCCAATATCCATGTAGGTTTGTTACTTAGTACACAATTTCCTGATATATAAATAAAAAAAAATTGCCTGAAGAAAGCAAGCTGTAAAGCAACTGAATTCTTCCTCCTGCTGGAGATGTGTTCAGTGGGCGAGGGGCTAGGCTAGTCACTAAATGATTCCACTCCACTCCACCTTTATTCAGCAAAGCGATTACCGATGGAAGATGACTCTGCAGGTGACACTACTCAACCTGCTGGGACTAATAATGCTGATGCACAACCGTGGCTGAATTTGAGGGAGATATTTAATTTTCTTGGCGAAAAGGATTCATCATATCTGATTAAATGTTTTTTGGTTTTGTTTATCCAACCCGACATATATATAACAACTCACCGTCTAATTTTATGTGGCTAAATGATAAATAGACAAAATAACTATTCAATTGCATTTGTATATTTTTCTCTAAAAGTTATAGTTTACATTTTTTGTGTTTAACAGAGAGGAATAAGTGACATACTGTAAATATGTCTATATTATAATTATAACAACCACACTCAAAATGTATAATATACAGTATAATGGGCGACTTTCACTTTAAGATATAGGTCCCCTATTGTAAAATTCACCTTTTTTAAAGTTGCTTTTAATGTTTTTATGTTTTTAGTAATGGTATATTTACCTCAAGCATACACCCTGCATAATACATTAAACTTTGTTATCATAAGAGCAATTTACTATTTCAGCAAAGTCCCTATAAACTGCCATTGTAATGCCTATAGACTTCGGTGTCACATTGTTTCGTATCTCCTTTGTTTACTGCTCGCACCCCGTTTTGTGGCAAGGCCTGGGACCATTAGTGCAAGTCCCCTATCATTCTAAAAATGATTTCCCTGTCTCATGGTGCCTTGTTCAGAGGCCGCTACGCACTCCATCTTGTTTTGAGGGAGACAGGCCCGTCAGAAGAGGACGCTAGCAATTCCGCATGTCACATATTTTCCAGCCCATTTCCTCACCTTACCACCTTCGCCTGTAGACAATGTTCCCTTTTACCTGCCACTCGGTGCGTCATACATCATAACAGGTAAGTTTATGGTGTGTGTGTGTGTGTGCATGTGTTCCGGTCTTTCGCAGGTCTACTATTTATTTTTATTTCAGTTCGGAACGAGGACCAGGGAAAAGACAAACCTGATTAATAATACTTACACCACTGGCAGTGTTTAAGTCCTGTATGTATGTACTGTACGCTTACCGCTAGTGTGGATTAACCTTACCTGTGAAAATAAAGCCGTGTGAACGTCAGTGCTGTGTGGACAGTAGTCATCACGCTACATAATCTAAATAACTAAATGTCCAAAGTATGACATGGCGGCCTCGGATGGCTACCACAATGTTATTTTGTTGTTCTCCAAAGGAGTCTAATTTAAATTCATCTGTTCAGTTACCTTTCTCTGCAGTGTATTTAGTCGTCGAGCTAAGCCCGGCTAACCTATGTGTCAGACTAATGAAAAACTCATTTTGGGGCAAGCCGGCCAGGCCTCAATTAGCATTCGGGGACTATTTCTCTGTGACATCAATCAATCTCTTTCAGTGGAGCCTGCAGTTCCTCATCACACGATATCAATCTAGCTCGTGTTAGGGGTGGTCCAACATTAATCACTGGGTTGCTGTGAGGCAGCAAGATACAGGTGCTGTGACGCCCACCCTGTCGTTTAGGACGTAAACAGTTTGAAAACCTCCCTCTTTATTTCGAGAGGTACAGAGAAATACATAAATATGCATGTGTAGCAAAAATGCAAGCAGCGCGCTTGGTCGGACTGCGCCGCAGTAAACAGAGGACTTTATCCGACTTTTACATGAGCGTGCGGATGTTATGGATCTCCTGTGAACACAGCGGGGGTTCATGCAAATACACGGAAGGGGGGAATCAAAGTGGAACAGAAACTCATAAAATTATACAAATCTTTACGGATGTTTCAAGCGAGGAAGCAAACGCACCAAAGGATTGTCCATTCCTGTTCACTTGGTGAACTATAAGCTCACCCCATCTCTAAAAGAATATTTTGTGTAATACCCTTTTGCTGCAGATGATGTGATGATGAAAAACGAAACAAAAATAGATACGATGATAACATTTGCACACGCTATATACAGCCACACATTATATTGTTTATAAGGGACAATGATGTTAGTGACTTTGAAGTTTGCCTGAGTTCATGTAGTGTAAAATCAGTGTCATGCTGCTTTTCATGGAAAATCAGCATCCAGGATTGTCTGACCGACTTTCATTACTGCCTTCATTTATATGTGCAGATCTATATACTGTATATATGTGCATGTGGAGAGCACACACATACCAGTACAATATGTATGCGTTGGAGTATTTGTTAGCGTGTGTTTGAATGTAGTTGTGTGTGATTATGCTGTCCGGACACACTCATGCAAGTGTGTCTAAATGAGGCTCTCTGGCCACATGCGCGTTCAAGTATGCTGTTCTGTATAATTCCGGTGGATCGACACAAAGTGAGGAACCCTCCCCCCTCCATCATCCGCGGCATTGTTCCTAAACAAGGCAGAGATATACTTCGGAGCTATTCGCTCCGTCCTATTCATCATATCAACACGGGGCTTACAGATCAATCAGGGGGGCCAAACGCAGGTGATATCTATTCTATTTATTCATGAAATAGCTGTCTAGACATCAAACTCCGGGAAGTGACTGCTGGCTATGACTGAATGCTAACCACAGTGAGATGCATGAAAATATTGATGTTTCTTTCCCCCATAATGTCTGCGAAGGAAGGGCTGTAAACAACAATAAAAAAGTTGCTGTCAGAAAATGGGACATTTCCTGTTTTCAAATAGTTGTTTTTCCAGTGACAAGTGTGACTGCATTGTTTTTCTGCTTGCATAGCTTCTCTGGAATTTATTTCATCATGGCTACAGTGCACTCTCAGCTGGGGTTTGATACAAAGCAAAACTGGCGGTATTATAGACTCACACCCCTGAGATGAAAATCCAAAGGACAAAGGTGCGTGTGGATACACAAAGTCATGCTTTACAAGTCTTCATATAGGTCTCAACTAAATATTTTATGTCACATCCTCTTTATAGCAGTTCTGTGGGTTAATGGGAAGCGGGTATGGTCAGGGAATGTTCGTATGGCGCACCAGGAACCGATAGGGTTGGAGGCAATTGTAGTGCGTCCTGGTTCAAGCATGACCAATCACTGATTGTGGTGTTAAAATGGAGGATAGCCTGGCAAGAATGCCCTTCAGGATAAGCTACTCCTTGAGTCTTTGAGTCTTCACTGTCGGAAAAATTGCTTTAATTTCCCATTAAGGCGGGGTCAGAAGTTATCTAAAGCATAGTGGGGGGCTGATTAAACAGGGCTTGGAGGAAATCATCAGTGTTTTTTGTGGGGGGGGGGTTTCCATCGGCCCTGCCTGGTGTCTGCCACTGGACTGTGTATTTGTGTTCACTAAGGGAGTGCACCTGAGGAATAGTGGGAGCGACGTGGCGCTGATTTGCGGTGATAAGTGGTTGATGAATCAGAGTGTGGAACCGAGACATTTTTCTCTGTCACATTGCCTTTTGGGCTTCATATTTCAATGTCTCGCGGCATCCCAGGGAAGCGAGAACACCCCCTTCCTTTGCTCACTCGCCCACCTATTGCACCTTTAATCACTTTTCTCTAACTTATTTCTGACTGGTAGCTTGAGAGTGGCTGCTTTAAAAGGGACTGTAAATTGGGGTGGTGGGTGCGAACGGACAGCCTGGGGAACATTTCTTATGGCGCTTGCTTAACAGTTGTGGCTTATTTCGTCCTGTTCTATTGAATTTGGAGATAGGGGGCATTGAAGGGTGAAGGGAGAGGGCGTTACTGATGAGAAATGTACTTCATAATGGGTCCCAGCATCTGCTCTAAGGAGATCTGTCTGTGTCTGTGTGCACGTGAGAGCCGTTAAGGCTACCATTCATCGCTTAATTCCATCAACAGACCATCTGTCTTGCTCACTCATTTGACCTCGTTGGGAATCAATAGCCAGTGTTGTCTACGGGATCTGAGACGCACTGCCTCTCTTCCGCACTGCCTCTCCCTCCCGCTAAACGGAACACAGGCTTTACTCTCAGTAGCCTTGAAGACCGTTTTTTCCTCGTTTCAAACCTTTACTCTTTTCTTCCTTCACTGGTCCTCATATGTGATAAAATCCCTGTCTTTAAAAAGATTATGCACTTTCACCAGCCTCCCCGGGCACTGCAGCGCTTCAGACAGCAGAATGCAACAGGAAGATGGTTTCGGCTGGCTGATAGAACCTCTAGTTATCTGTAAACAATCGCGCAGGAGTGAAAGGGGATTCAGAGTCAACCTTGACACAGCGCTGTTCACTTGTTCATTCCAGCTTCTTTCCCCCGGCGAGCCAATTGACCATTGTGGACATGTTCTGAGGTCCCTTGCTTTCCATTTAGCGACTGCTGTTGCAATGTCTTTCATACGCGCACATACACACGAAGTTGCTTTTCGACGCACACAGCAGCTGACCAGCGTGATTACGTGTGCACAAACACACGACATACAATCACACATCAGTTTGTTCCTCTGTTGAAGCCCGAAGCAATCATGGCGGATCCCCTCTGCAATCTAACTGAGGGGGTCCTCTCTCTTTGAACCTCCCTCACCCCCCTGCTTCACCCTGCTTACTGCCCACGCTCTTCATCAAATTTCAACTGTCCTCTCCCTCCACCCCCTGTGGCTCCAGGAAGGTCTCATTTTCAAGCAAAATCAAGTAAGGGCCATTTTCTCCCATTTCGTCATATTGCAAATTACAGTTTTGCTAAAAGCTTCTTTTTTTTAAAAATGTTTTTGATTATGATGATTTTTCACTTTGCAACGCGACTCAGGGATGCATAAAAGTCCCTGTGCTAAGGCCCCGACTGACCCTAGTGTTTACAGTTATAGGCATGGCTGCTCCTTTCATCTCCCTGGATGTGTTACAGAAGCTACTGTAATACTAAACTAACTGAAGCAGCAGACAGTAGCGAGATCTGAACTGAAAAGGCAGAGGCTCCGGAGTCGACCTCTGTCAAAACCTGCGTGGGCATCCTTCTCACAACGTAAGAATCGCCTGCAATCAGACAAACATAGCGCACCATCAAACCGGTATACGGTAGGAAACAGGTATAAAGCTAAAGCAAAGCCACCTGCGTGGCTCTGACAGATGAAGGAAGACAAAATATTGGTGGATGGAAAAGAAAATGCAGCACTGTCAAAATCCTGCCATTTCTTCACACCAGGCGATGTAAAGGGGAATTCGGAGGGGGGAGCACACGCATGGTCGAGCGTGAAATCATCTGAGGTAGAGCTAACCTATCCTTTCAGTGCCTTGGTTCGCTAGGGAACATAAAGAGTGCAGTGTGAGAGAAGTGTGTTCACATAGTATAATCAGGACATTTAGCGGGCGCTTTTATCCAAAGCGACTTACAATATTAAGGAACAGGTAGGGTTTAGACATCTTGCTCAAAGACACTTACAGGTAAGTCGGAAATGTTGGGGATTGAACCATGACCTTTCGGCCTTTAGAACTCTTTGGAACCAATGCTTTTATTGCTATTACTATGTATTACCTTGCCATTAAAACTTTTTAGAATGAGGTTGTTAACTAAGATTAGGTTTGTTGCTTGAGAACCTTCCAGAATAGTTTCTTGCTGTGGTTTTTCAATAGGTGTATTTGTGTGTGCCCTCCCTTTGTGGAAAAAGGGAGGGCTGACTTGTTTTAGGATCCTATAGGAACTTTTTTCCCTTTGCAACCCTGACATGTGTGTATGTGCGTATGTGTGTGCGTGTGTGTGTGTGAAACACAGCGTACAGAAGCCCATTACCTTTCCAATTAACCCGCGACAAGTGGCCCCGCTCTGCAACACCGACTCTGCCCGGCCTTTGCTGACAGGCCCACCAATGCAAAATAATACTTAGGCCATCTGTGTGTGAGGGATGCTGATGCTTCTTGGTAGCTAGATGAATAAGGGTTGTCTTACAGCAACTTTCTGCTCTGGCTGCTGCTTCTCCATCCACTCATCCATGCATCTATCATCTGGAATATCACCTAGTACCTACTGTAAACCCCCCCCCCACACACACACACACACACACACACACCTACATAAAGCCCTTTGGCCCTTCCCTCTCTCTGATTTATTTCTGTTCTATGATTTCACATTTCATCTAAAAGGAATTTGTATCCCATTTGCCATTAGTGAATGTGCCGCCTGGTGTGAGCTGCAGGGATTTGAGTGTCCTCACAGTGATGAACAATAGAAAAGATTGTGGTACGGTGTGTGTTTGCAGATTACCAAGAAAGGTGGATCACGGAGCAGGGAGTCGGGACTGTTGGAGGTTATGACACCGGGGTCCGCCAGGGTGGTTGGGCTCAGAAGACGTTTCTCTACGCGGAAGACAAGCTAGCATATCAGGAAGATAAGCTAGGATATCAGCCTGAACCGCCGTTGTGAGTTAAGAGTCATGCAAACCAAACTCGTCTCGAGCTACAATCCAGCTGAACTTTTCCTGCACCAGGCCATTTCACTTTAGACAGATAAGGAGTTGGTAAAGGATGAATCTCCAGACACAAGCCTGTCCACCGGCAAGATGGATGGGGATGAACATTTTCAAAAAAAACACAAAAAAAAAAACAAAAAAACAATTTCTGCCTTCAGATCGACGTGGGCATGATTCGAGGCATCGCCCCAATCTCTAGCGTTTGCTCAACCTTGGCCGCCCACCTCGCTGGGGGAGGGGGGGGGGGGGTCTAGTTTCCTAGCGAGCGGAGGCATAGCTCAATGCTAACGGCCCCATTATTCGTTTTCATTATTCATTGAGGCTAATGGAGGTTTGGATAGCATCCATCGGCAGACACTTAGCAGGAAAAATGGGCTTGAGGATAGCACGGATGTTTGGTCTCGCTCTCTCTCTCTCTGTTCACTGTCTCTTTCCTCTGTGCGTGTGTGTGTGTGTGTGTGCTGCTGACGCAGGGTTTCACAGTGTTTCCATGAGTAAGAGCTCTCTCTCCGGCTGCTGCATGAGTAATAGGACACCGGGAGCGTCTGCCGGGGAATAGGGGAAGGTCCCCCCCCACGCACACACACACACACACTCACCCCAGCCTCCACCTCTGCCACAAAACAACCTCATCCTCACGTTGCCAGAGGGAATTCATATGCCAGAGGGATGCGGGAGAATCAAAATACCGGCTTGAAATTTGTATGAAATTCTGGGAAAAAAGATAAATTGAGAGAGCCAGAAAGAGAGAGAGAGAGAGAGAGAGAGAGAGAGAGAGAGAGAGAGAGAGAGAGAGAGAGAGAGAGAGAGAGAGAGAGAGAGGAAAAAGGGTTGAGAGGGAGACAGAAAGTACAACTGGACCCCCGGATGCTTTCTCTACGAGCCCAGTCTGGAACTTGTACTTAGCCTTGGTACTTAGACTTGTACTCCAGCTTTGGTTCCGACCACTCTCCAGCTATTCCAACGTGAGGTGCAAGGAAATAAAAATCGGACCGACTACGCGCATACTGTACCTTTCCCCGCGTGAATTTTTCAGTGGCGAGCTGAATACCTCTGCAATGGTCGAAATGGAGGTCCTGAAACAACATGTTGTTCTGTTGCTCTTTCATATATATTTGAATACTACCGGGGGAAAACCTTAATCACGGCCTATCGAGGAGAGTGGGCTTATTTTTAGCATTAGACACCTTTAATCTATCTGTGAGTGACGCAGAGACTCTAATTCATGCGTTCGTATCATCATGTCTAGAGAACGAGGATAAAAAGTCTTCAGATGGTTCAAAATGCTGCTGCCAGAATCCTTACTAGAAATAGAAAGTTTGACCATATAACCCCTATCCTGGCTGATGTCCACTGGATACCAATTCATCTCAGATGTGACCTTAAGATCCTCCTGCTCACCTATAAAGCAATACATGGATTGTCACCTTCCTATTTACCTGCACTAGTGATACCATATGTACCTCCTCAAGCCTTACGCTCACAGAATGCAGACTTGTTATCCATCCCTAAAGTTAAAAATATATCAGCAGGATTTAGAGGATTCTCATGCCGTGCCCCAGTACTCTGGAACACCCTACCTGCTGAGGTTAGATGTGCCACAACTGTAGCAACCTTCAAAGTCAAACTTAAAACCTATTTTTATAGTGAGGAATTTGACCAGCCACAGCTGGCGGTAGCTGAAATGGTTATGCTCCAGACCCACTAACATGCGTCTCTTCTTTGTGAGTGTCACACAGGGGGGAGATGCTGCCGTGGACCTGGACACTTCATGGACAACAATGGTCAGTTCTCTCCACAATCATATCTCCTGCCCCTGAATGGACCTGGCCGGGATTGGGGTCCTGGACGCGTCCTTATGTGGCTTCTGTCACTGGTGTCAATAAGACTGGTCGTTGCACAGCTCAGTTCATATAATGTGCGACTCCGTTTGTCTGGACACATTGTGATACATATTATTCAATGTATTTCGTGGTTGCCCACTGGGCACCAATTGCATCCTAACGGTCCAGAGAAGGTTTGGATTTCTCCCTCTGTGGTCCCTTCCCAAGGTTTGTTCCATTTTTTAAATTGTTTTTTTGTGTGTTTCCTTGTCTGATGGGAGGAATATGTGAAGGGGGTGACATTTGATTCCATGTGAAATGTGGGCCTTTGCAGCCCTTTGAGACTGTAATGTGATAGGGCTATAGAAATAAACTTGACTTGACTTTAATGTTTGCCAACACAGCCGTCAACTGTGAGGCATTTGGATGCGCGACAACAAGATACAAACCTATATATATATATATGTCTTGCTAGTACAATTGGCAGAATAATGCGTCACAAATGTTCAGATACCTCCCATTCTTTTCCGCCCACTCTCCTACAGCCTTCTTTTGCAACCTATTAAATTGGCCCTGTAATTCTCTCCTTCCTTACAAGCAAAGACAGTCACAGGCCGTCTTGGGCTCATAGGTGGACCATTTATGTGCGGAAATCAGGTGTTCTCTATGTAACAGCCTTCCTCCGGTGTAGTGCTGCTTGCTGACTGAGCTGGGTAATTGCTGTCTGGATTCTCCCGATTCAGCTGTTTCCTCCAAACCATAATGAGGACGGTGTGTGAGTGAGAGAGAGGGTGTGTGTGTGTGTGTGTGAGTGTGTGTGTGTATAAGTGTGTACGTGTGTGCGCGCATGTACAAGCTAGGAAGGCTAGGCATCGAGTAGGCAAAAGCACATAGCAGCGCAGAGCACCAAAGCTAATCAAAAAGGTCCGCATGGGCTCCACCTAGGCTAAAGCAACATAGGAGATATGTAGCCTAGCCGGTGCTAGCCCAGGAAGTTCTGTTGCAGAGCTGATTAACTGGGAGACAGTACCATCAGGGGAGTCTCCCCTCTCCATACAAGAGGTCATTTGAGTCAACACTGTGAACACAGCCTGCTACTTATTACACAGGCAAGTCTCTTTTTTCTTCTTCTTCTTTTTTTCTTTTTGTACACGACACTCGAACAAAAGACCATGGCCAGAGTTCAGGATGGACCTTGTCTACAGTTCAAGCGCTTTAAGGGCTTTAAGCGCTTTGAAGTTCGCAGTTATTAAGAAATTGTGTGTTCTTGAGCCACGTTGTTGAATTTGGCACAACACTAAGGTGACAGTTTGTGTTAAACAAGACTGACTGCTGGTGATAAATGCTGCGAGAACCGGTGCAGACTTCGGCTTGCCTCGGCTTGCCCTTGTCGCGCCTGTGCGAATGTCCCTCTCCACCCTTGACTTACACGTGTACACACAACTCGTCTCTCATCCTCATGTTTATCCATTTGGGCCAGGCTACTGCTCTGCTAATGGGGGCCTGATTAATGGCTGAGGGCTCAGCACAAAGCCATTAGTTGCCCGACTCCCCCAGGAGAGCCTGTGAGGGATGGAGAGAGAGGTAGAGAGGGAAGGAGAGAGACAGGGGAGGAGGGAGAGCCGAGGTGAAACGCGCTGGGCTCGAGGCCAGCACCCGAGACAAGAGGGCAGGCACGCTAGCCATACGCTAGTGAGAAAAAGTCACAGTTAATGGGTACCAGGTGTGGAGTTACCTGGCAAAGGCGTTCTGACAGTCGTCTGGCCTCGCATGACAAGTTTTATTCACTCACCGTGCAGATGCTGTTTGTATGTGGACAACCCCATGTTTACCCCAACACTCCCGATGTGTTTATATTCGCTGCTACTGTTAGAAAATACAAGTTACGAGAGCCGGAGGGTTCCCTCCTAGGGAAACGCTCATGCAAGTGTTTAATACAGGGGTGGTGGGGTATTGTTGGGGGTAAAAAGAGTGTGACATCTGCTAATAGCAGCCTTCTAAGATTCATTGTCTTTCAATTACAATTCATTTTGAAACCTGTGCGTTATAATTGTCCTCCCACCCATGGAGCGCTTGTCATCCTTGCCCACGCAGTGTTTTGCTTCATCTCGCTGAAGATTACAAGATGTCTGACTGGGCAAGAGGGACCCCACTCCACTGCTGACTCTTTGATTTGCTGTCGACATGTTGTCACTCTCATTTGGAGACAGGAAGGCAACATGACATTGATTGAGGGGCTGCCACAGTGTAAACCAAGAGTGCTACTCCCTTGCCGGACGTACATGGGATTGAAGCCCCTATCGACCAGAGGGAATGAATCACAAAGCCTTGCTCTGTCCCAAAACACACAGTATCGGGTGTTGATGAATTATGGGAAGTATGGAAATGCTTTAGAAATCAGGTTTATATTTTCAAATGTAAAGTAAACACATTTGATGATGATGATGTGTTCTAGGAAACAAAGGATATGCAGTACCTAGACATCTGAGGTGGGGCTGTTTGTAGTGTTTCTACACTGGTTTCCGCCCCTCTGTGAAAATCCTCTACAGAGCAAGGCAGTCAGGACACGTAGGAAGCGAGAGGGGATGAGACGAGACGGCTAATCAACGGAGACGAGAGGGGCCCATGAGTAAGAGTTATGGTGGACAAATAAGATGAGGGACAGGGATGGTGTCTAATGCTGGTTATAGCATTCAGCGAGATAGGCAGTGCACGGATGACATTTTTATTTGTGGTGTAGGCCCGGCACTATAATGGCATTTGCATTTAGGAGCCTGGGCAGGGAGTGGAATTAATGTGAGCTGAAGGGGGACAAACTATTTATTTTCCTCATTTGCTCAAAAGATCTCATTTCATATGTCTGTAAAACGGCAAAACAAAAGGAGAAGGCCAGGCGACATGATTGCAAGCGACAAGCCTCGGAATAACAAGTTACTGCATATACTGTTATCACCGCCGTTCAACTCCCAGCGAATCATTTTGATTGAACAAAACATGACTGTGGAGAGGAAATTACAGCTAGTGAAGGGTGCGGATTCATAAAATAAACATATAGGACATAATAAAGTATATTATATTATCAGACATGATATAATACGATGCTAAAAATGAGCAAGATATTTTATAAATAGCTCACAAAAACTAGGTCTGTAATAAACTCATGAAATAGTGTTTTACTGTTATGTTATTTTAATGATGCAGCTACTTTATTTTAAATCCCAAAACTATATGCAAATTTTGGTAGCGAAATAAATGTCTTGCTTTTTCCCTTCTCATCCATCTGTCTTTCTTAATAAAATATTAAATTATAGAGGTTATTTAGCATCATATTGAATAACGTGGAACTTGGATCTTTTTACCTCATAGCACCAATCCCACTAACAAAAATCCACTATAACAATTCTATCCTCCTTTAAAAAAAATATTTTTTACTCCTTTCTACTTAGAACAGCTCATAGAATATAAAGCACTTTGCGGGATTTAAGATGCAAGCAATTAATGACTGAGTGAATGATAACTTATTTAAGAAACATTTGCTCAGCTATGTCTGTCCACTTATAATCTATCTATGCATACTCTCCTGTCAGATGTGCCTTTGTCCAATTAACTAGCACAGGTCTTCATCAGAACCCCCTGAGCAAATGTGCTTCTGACATTTGTAGGGGATGACAGCGCGACATGTTTTCCTGCCCCTGACCTTTCCCTTGGAACATGAGATTCAGCGTGGGTCCATATTCCCGCAATGCAACTGTGGAGGACGAAAGCCTTGCCCACAAACTTCAAGGAAGATGTCAGAATCTGTGAGTTTCCCACTGCCTACCAACTTGGTGCTTGGCCTTAAATGGCTCCATTACTCTAGTTCTCTAGTTCTTCTTAGTATCCCTAAATAAACTCAGTTGGTGAAAACTCTTGCTTTGTGAATGCTACACAGCATTGAAATCACTGAAATCAGCATTGAAGTGTACACATTAACTAACTACAGATGTTACAGAACTGTTACAGAACAGATCCTGAACTTCAGTGTGGCTGTGCACACAGAGCCAGTCACTGGCCATCCAGCAGGTAGGGTTTATTTAAGCCAGAGGAGTCCTCTTTCATCCTGAGCAGGTGCAGTACATGTATGCTGTGTAGGTACACTGTGATTTACTGCACAGAAAGGCACCTAGGATACCCCTGAGAAACCCGCTAAGAACAAATGTATTCTTTATTTTAGCCTTCTATGATTAAGCGCCTGCAATTTCTAATTGAGGTGATTCTCAGAATCGCAGAAAGCATATACCTGACCTACTGCTGTATATTTTATACAACTACACAATGCTATACAACAAGTGTATAGCATTTAACATGCCAAACACAATGTAACTCTAGTCACATGAATAATATATTATAACAACTTAATGCATGTGGAAATGGAAAAGTGAACTTAGTGTAAACATGTTCAATATTAAAAAAACAACACATTTTTATTCCCCACAGGCATGTACGTAGCTACAAATGATTGCAGAACCAATTTATTTGCCTCAAAATTTTACATAGCACAAACCTCAAATGGCGAGACTGAGAATGGCAACCCAGGAGATGAAGGGATAGATTGAAGAAGTAGCACAGTTGAGTGATGGAGTCACTGGGTTGAATGCACCCGTCCAAAACAGAACCCTAACGGATGGCACATTGAAGGAGAGGGAAGGGAAAATGTAACACTTCCCTGCCTTTGCTCAGCCCACACTGCTCTCAACTGCTTTGCCAATAGCTGCTGTGTTCCTTTTTATTCCATGTTGTAAAAGCGAGCAACACTGCGCCAACCCCCAACGTTTAAATCGGCCAATTAGATAATCTGAAAGAGTTGTTTGAATTGCACACAGTCGATCACCCCGGGCTTAAAATGAGCTTAGTTTGGCTCTGTAGCGTCTGTATATAGAGAATGAGTGTACGCAACAGACAGCATCATTCTGCTCGCCTATTTGCTCTATTCAGGCTCGCCTGGCATGTGTCTTTCATTCCTTTCAGATTAGATTAGAGCTCCTGTGTCCAAGTGCACTGGATGACACTGTTAGCTTGCCACAGCCCCAAACACACACACACACACGCACACACACACACGCACTCATCCAGTGACAGATATCTGTGGATCTACAGGCTGCTAGAGGGGGATTTTGTTCGTGCATCCGTCTTGTATGCGTGCCCGTGCACAGAAACACAGGGGGGGGGGGGGGGTCTATGCGTCTAAGTTCATGTACTTCCCATTGATCGGGGTATTAGCAGGGAGCCCGGCTCAGAGTGAGTGTATGTACCTGTACGCACGCCTTTCCCCGCAGGTGGGACAGCGTAGAAGACTCACACACACACACACACAGGCATCTCTTTAATCGCAAACTCATGTGTCGTTATTATCTAACAGAGTGCTGACCTTGAAAGCATTCGTGGCTAGTGGTGCTCGAATCTCAGCCGAAAGGACCTGTAAGCATCCTTGAGCAAGATGCCTAACCCCATACTTGCTCCTTAAAGGGAAACTTTGGGATTTTTCAACCTAGGCCCTATTTTTCCATCTCAGAACGTTCACAATATCATTAAGAACAAATACCGATTTCTCCTGTATTGAGTAAAATGCTAAAAATGTTGACGCAAAACCGCTATACAATGGAATCCTATTGGGCACTGGAAAAATTGGAAACATAGGACAATATTTTTGCCGCTGACAGACTCAATGTTATTATAAGTGTCAGAAACGTCAGATAAGCGGAAGTTGAAACAGCCTGGGAGAAATAATAATTTTCTACAGATTCTTTACAGTTATTATGGTAAATATGCAAATGTATATCTCTGTAGGGATCCGTTATATGTAGTCAAACACTTATGAATTAGTCAGCAGCAAAAATATTGTCCTGTTTTCGATAGGATTCTATTGTATAGCCATTTTGCATTCTAACTCAATACAGGAGAAATCTTGATCAGTACTTGTTCCTACTGAAATTAGATGGAAAAATAGGGAAAAATCCCAAAGTTCTCATTTAATACTGTAATTGTACTCACTGGATAAAAGTGTTAAAATTAAATGAAATAGCATAGCATTCATCAAATGATTGGTATTATTCCATACTCATTTACTGATGCAATATATTAAGTATGCCATGCATTAAGTTATTCTGCTCTAATATTGTCTAATCATTTTATTTTAGCTAAAAAGTGCTTTTTGCCTATCATGTCGCTAAGTGCAAATGAGCTGATGATAAGCGCTGACTCTGTTGTTTAGCTGTGGGAGTACGCAGAGGTGTTCAGTTGTGTTACATCTGCTCCACTAACAGAATTGGCTGGAGATTTATTTGCACCTATTTGTCTTTTGAGCTGTTTGTGCTTGTCGTAAAAACATGACGGAAGCTCGTAGTGCCTTACAGGGCCACTACAGAATCACAACATGCCTGAGCCCTATGTATGTGACACTGTGGGAGAATGTGACAGTGTGCTAGGTACAATAACCGGGGCCATGACAGCGCGGCGTAATTACAAAGATTCCACCTAATGGATTCACAATTACCTCCAAGGGGTCATGGAGTGCTGAGATGAGCGAGGGAACATTAAGGGGATCACATTAAAAATCCAGTAGCAGTTATCCAGAGGTGAAGCACTTGCTTTAGAAAAATTCATTATTTAGCTGAGAATGGATATGAAACAGAGCACAGCAGGGAGCAGAAATCACCAGAAAGCAAACAGTGATGCTAGCGGGGACATGTGAGGATACAAAAAGCAATTAGATGACGCTTAGAACGCGACACTTGCTACTCGCATAATTACACTCAGAAAATGCAAAGAAAACAAAGAACATATCTGTAATAACATAGCCATTTGTGGCCATGTGCACAAACACCCTAAATCCGGGGAATGCGACGGTGGGTTTGTGGTGCCTGGGCAGTCATGGACCCACGCTCTCAGACACAAACACCCCCTGGCTGTAAACCTAGCCTGCAGCCAGCCTCTGCCACTGAACGTGACAGCTTGGGATGCATTCCTGACACACAAATTCCCTTGTCCTGCTATGAATTATTTAAAACCCTCGAAAGAGACAGAAGGAATGAGGGATAGAGGAAAAAAGAGGGAGAGTGTGTTCTGTAGGTTAGGAGAAGTATTGCAGCACAGATGGGCAGGCTAAAAATGGCATGCAGAGAGCTGAGGGAGAGATTGTGGAGGCTTTCGAGAGGCAGTCCTGGTTTAAAGTAGGGAACTCTGTATGTAGCTGTTTATTAGCGCTAAACAGGCAAAATTTTATGAAATGAAAACATGGGGTTACTATATATGGTTTAAAGACTAATATTAGATTAGTTGCCTGTTGTGGGCTATCAGAGGTCCGCTCGCTGGATTGAGTCCATGGGGAGGTACAATATGAAACAATTTCACAAGTGCCCCAGTTAACTTTGAACTTTAAGTTGTTCAAGGGGAAGCTTCCTCACACAGAGAGGGATTAAAAATAGCTTAATTGGGGGAGCACTGTGTAGTATGTGCTGCGTGCCCTCAGAAGAAGGAGGGGTGACAATCCCCTTCTCTATCTCAAAATGCTAACATGGAACTGCTAATATATAAACTGCTATCATTACTAGTATTATCAGATGTGTAATAGTACGCATTATCTTTCTTCAGCTGTTTCCATGTGTAAAATATTATGTTTTCAATAGTTATATAATTGTGTGGTACTGATCTAATCCATTTTAGTAACCAGCTAATGTGTGATGTGTTTTATCCTCTATGCACACTATGTTTATAAAATGTGGGTAATAGGTTTTGATATGTTCCAGCTAGGTTAAAATATATTAGATCAGCTAGTATTTCTCTCTTAATGAAAAAGGAATGCCTTTCCCCTCCCTCTAGATTATAATAAAAAGGCCAAACCCCCCAAATGTACACAAGCAAGACCTAGCTGCAATGCAAAAGTGCTGACAAAACTAGAACCAGCCTTCCTGCAGAAAAAAATCAAGATAGTCAAAACTAAAGCTAGTCTCCTCACCGGAGTGAAGATACCACAGACAGCAGAATTCATGCCTGCCAGAAAGACACTGTATCGGCCTTACGCAAACGCTAAGCAGGCGCAGTATTCTGGCGAACCTAGCCGAATCAAACATCGCTATTGCGACGGGTATAGCAAAGACAGAGAACAATGTGAGTCGGCTTAACTACAGTCCTTCACACTGTTAAGCACATTGGACAACCTCGCTGGATGCTGGAACCGCTGTGACGTTGCCAGGAGTCAACTGTTAACTATGCTACTAACTAAAGTCCTTAAAAGCTAATAATGGAGTTTGGAGTGACTGACATTGTCGACAACATTAAGTTGGAGTCGTTTTCTTTCTCATCAACGTTAAAAGCAGACATTGGGGACTATGATAGGTGCTGGTTTTCAGCAAATCATCCTTGCCTTTTGTAATAAAGGTAAGCTCTCTCCAGCTCCCCTTTAACCCTCTGGAACCTAAAGACATGGGTAGCTCCAGTTTCCGGACAACCCGAGGCCGGCGGTATTTCAGACGTAGTGACAATTTTGTTGGTCGCAAGGTGGTTTTTCTCTCGCCTGGGTGCGTTTGCTAATTTCCCAGTTCTCCATTAGGCTACATCGCTTGGATCTAAATGACCGTAGGGGTGCAGCGCCATTTTGTGTCAATGTTATGGAATATTTCATATTTGAACTATATACTACCTTTATTTCCTGTGTTTTACAATTCTATCTGTTTAGACAGTTGCTTTTGTTAAGAAACACACACCCATTTGGCAGTGTTTGTGGAAAGGGGGTTGGTACAGTATGTTAATTGCATCTTGGGTTCAGGCTCTTTCATCCACCT